>CM076681.1:117468421-117748421 GCA_038501925.1 Xenopus petersii
GTAAATATGTAAAAATCAAACTGAAAAGTCTGTATCCGTCACAAAAATAGACCCCTATGTGTTTCACTGACATTGTTAGCATGTTTTAAGTCTCTTTAGATAGAAACTGATTTAATGTAACTCCTTTCTAGAGTTTGGATGGGGATTGCCCTGGAAGACACGAGTTACGCCATTGCTTAGACAGGAAGGCCAAGATAACACTCCACCAAGGAATTGTGTAGCTCTACTGTAATGCTAATTATATGACACGTGAATAACAATAAGGCATAATGGAAAATTGGTGGTGTAATATGAACTGTTACTTCTCTTGTTATTATAACTATATGCATGGTTATTGCATTTCTCTTGAATGCTTTGTCTATTGCTCAGTGTCAGACTAAGGATCCAAGGACCCACACGAGAACCTGGTTTCAATGGCTCACTAACCACTAGCAAATGCTTTCTCTCTTTAAAGGAAAACTATATCCCCCAAACAATGTGGGTCTCTATAAAAAGATATTGCATAAAACCGCTCATATGTAAAACCCTGCTTCATGTAAATAAACCATTTTCATAATCATATACTTTTCTAGTAGTATGTGCCATTGGGTAATCGTACATAGAAAATTGCAATTTTTAAAAATAAGGGCCGCCCCCTAGGATCATACGATTCACTGTGCAAACAAACATACCAACAAACCATACATGTTAGGTCACATGAGCCAATTAACAGACAGAGTTGTGTCTTTTGCTTCCACACTTCTTCCTGTTACAGTTAGAGTTGTAGTATTTCTGGTCAGGTGATCTCTGAGGCAGCACAGAGACCATCACGAAATGGTGGCTCAAGGCAAGAGATGTAAAAAGGGCAAGGTATACTTAAATATGTATACAAGTTTGGTTAGATTCTTTAATATGCCACTTAATATGATGTAAACTCTCTGTTGCTTAAGTGTTCATTTTGGGGGTATAGTTATCCTTTAATATACTGTGCAAATTCTTCATGATAAGGTCACCCTGCCTGCCCTATATAATTATCAGCCTCCATGGATTCTTCTGCTTATCTGTAGCAATACATTTGGCATTGGTATTTTCTCTGACCCCATCCAGCATGGTGATTTAGATCTGGAAAAACACAAGCAGTACCTAAAAAAGATAGGATTGATTTAATCTTCTGTGCTCGAGAAAGGGTCCAGGCAGGGCCCACAGGGGATTTTTCCGATATCCTAAAGGCCAGTCCAACCCTGCCATTGCACCTTTGGTTCACAGCCTACTCTATAGTGTTGCTCAGTTATAGCGATGAGTGTATCTGTCCCATTTTGCTTCGCCGAAAAATTTGAGAAACTGTGAAAAAAAATTGGGCATTGAAGTTAATGGCCGTTTTTTCTTATGGCGACTTTTTTGTCCTAATGCATTATAGTCAATGGGCATTTTTTCTTATGTCGACTTTATTTTTCCTAATGCACTAGGGTAGAGACACACAATGCTATTTGGGGGAGATTAGTCGCCCAGCGACAAATCGCCTCTTCATCCAGCAATGCCTTCCCGCCGGCTAGAATCTAAATCGCTGGCGGGATTCAATTTTGTTTTCAATTTTGAAATCTGACATGGGGCTAGACATATTTCCCAGCTGCCCCCAGTCATGTGACTTGTATTCTGATAAGCTTTAGTCACTCTTTACTGCTGTACTGCAAGTTGGAGTGATATCACCCCCCCCCCAGCAGCCTAACAACAGAACATTGGGAAGGTAACCAGATAGCAGCTCCCTAACACAAGATAACTCCCTGGTAGATCTAAAAATAACACTCAATAGTAAAAGCCAAGTCCCACTGAGACTAATTCAGTTACATTAAGTAGCAGAAATAACAGCCTGCCAGAAAGTAGTTCCATCCTAAAGTGCAGGCACAAGTCAAGGATCTGACAATATGTCTTGCCCCATGTCAGATTTCAAAATTGAATATAAAAAAATCTGCTTGATCTTTTGAGAATTCGATTTCAGCGCAGAATTCTGCTGGAGCAGCACTATTAACCGATATGCTTTGAAAAAAACATGACAGTATCCCTTTAATGGTATTACTGGAAGATCTCTTAAACACATTGCATGCCAAAGTATGGTGAATAAAGGAAACCCTGCTGTTGTTAGTGCTAGGCAACAATAGAGGCAATGCCACAATAAAAAAAAAAATTGCATTTTTGCTTGTTCGTCTTTCAATTGTAAAATTGTTTTTATAAAGTGGAATTAAAAGTCTCATAGTTATTACAAAACTAATCTCTAAAGGATTTTTCCATTCTTTCAAACGTGCACTAAAAAAGTTAAATTTCAAACACAGGATCCGTGGGAGATTGCAGCTCTGAAGTGGACTGTGAAAGCCGTACTCGCTGTACTGTTCTGAAACATGAGGAAACAAAAGTTTCCCTTTGGTCCGATAGTTTCATCTCTTTTCATCTAAAGCAAAACAGAGACAATACATTGATAGTGGGAGAAAGGATCTCTTTATTACAATAAAGGGTTTAAAACAACAAATACAGAAAACATCTCAAGTGTACTGTATTTTTTGACATGGCGCACCATAAGGCACTGAAAAAAATGAAGGTATTTGGGTTATTAGTGAAACACCTGCACTTTTAAGTTAGGTGTAAATGGCACTAGTCTGAACAAGAAGCTAAAAAAAATAAGGATTAATTTTAGTGGCTTTATAATCGGCCTCACAAAGAGCAAGATGAATTAAGCAATCAGACATGAAAGCTTATCAGTAATAATTAGCTGAGGATTGGCACCAGGCTTCTTCTTAAAGGACCACTGCACATTTTATTTATTTTGCCTATTTATTGTCTAATTGAATAATTACAAGGGGAATGTGTGTTTTGCCTTCTTCAATTTTGTTTCCATTACTTTCTATTTGTGTATTGGTTCATCAAATACTCACAATCCTTTACCTATGCTGTTAAATACTTATATCGCATTGAGAGTGGCGACTTTTACAAGAACTTCATTGCAGCCATTGTATTATTATTATTATTATTAGCATGTGTTTTAGAGTGCCAACATATTCTGCAGTGATGTAAAATAAATGGGTTTAGCACAAACGCTACCACATCTGTAAGGTCAGAAAAATACACAAAGATTCGGCCAGACAAATCGGCTCTTCTTCGGGCGACTAATCTCCCCGAAAAGTCTTCCCGCCGACTATAATCTAAATCGCCGGCGGGATGGCACTCGGATCGATTCATTTTCCCAAGTCGCTCCGAGTGCCATCCCAATAGTAATTTAGATTCTAGCCGACAGGAAGGCAGTTCAGGGAGATTAGTCGCTCGAAGAAGAGGCGATTTGTCGCTGAGCGACTAAATCTGCCCGAATCTTCGCGTGTGTCTCTGCCCTAAAGCTGAAACATTGGCAGCTCATTCTGCACTAGAGATGGCGCGAACTGTTCGCCGGCGAACTTGTTCGCGCGAACATCGGGTGTTCGCGCTCGCTGGAAGTTCGCGAACGTCGCGCGACGTTCGCCATTTTGGGTTCGCCATTGTTGGCGCTTTTTTTTGCCCTCTCACCCCAGACCAGCAGGTACATGGCAGCCAATCAGGAAGCTCTCCCCTGGACCACTCCCCTTCCCTATAAAAACCGAAGCCCTGCAGCGTTTTTTTCACTCTGCCTGTGTGTGCTGAAGAGATAGTGTAGGGAGAGAGCTGCTGCCTGTTAGTGATTTCAGGGACAGTTGAAAGTTTGCTGGCTAGTAATCGTGTTGATACTGCTCTGTTATTGGAGGGACAGAAGTCTGCAGGGGTTTGAGGGACATTTAAGCTTAGGTAGCTTTGCTGGCTAGTAATCTACCTTCTACTGCAGTGCTCTGTATGTAGCTGCAGTGGGCAGCTGTCCTGCTTCTGATCTCATCTGCTGACTGCTGCAATAACAGTAGTCCTTGTAAGGACTGCTTTTATTTATTTTTTTGTTCCAATACAGAGCAGTATCAAGCAGATTACTAGCCAGCAAACTTACTATCATCTGTCCCTGAAATCACTAACAGCTCTCCCCCTACACTATCTCTTCCAAGCACACACAGGCAGATTTTTCAGATACATTTTTGCCCTTGATCCCCCTCTGGCATGCCACTGTCCAGGTCGTTGCACCCTTTAAACAACTTTAAAATCATTTTTCTGGCCAGAAATGTCTTTTTTAGATGTTAAAGTTCGCCTTCCCATTGAAGTCTATGGGGTTCGCGAACCGTTCGCGAACCGCTCGCATTTTTGCGCAAGTTCGCGAATATGTTCGCGAACTTTTTTTCCGACGTTCGCTACATCCCTATTCTGCACAGCATTATCTCCATTTAAAATAGTTCAGTGTGTTCAGGAGGGGGCGGTAGGTAGCAAAACTGAAATCATGATCAATTCATTAGCCTTTTGAAGGATATTGAAAAAAATATTTTGTTTTAAAGAGAATAGGTTTAACACATTTCCATCAGTACAAGCCAATTTATTTGGTTCATATTGAATATACTATAGGTGCACAATTGCAGTGTTTTGTTTTCTTCCATGTGACAAAACAATACCGCTCCATATTATAAATGTAATACTTACACATATTTATCCATTTGTATGAAAAATAAATTCATAGTATAAAGTACCTGCCATATTTTACTGCCCTGATGCATTCCATTGATAATTGGGAACTATGGAAAATAATGCTAGTTAATCTTCAGCAAAAACCTGCTGGCATCCAATAAATCATTCTGTTACTCACGCTTCAAGCTGAAACTTATGGGTGTGAGATATCGCAGAAAGGCTCTAATTCTGAATCAATAAGGTTGAACTGTTGCTGAACTCATGCACCCTGTCTATAGGAGAAAGCCAAAAAAAAGTCATGTGTGGCTTGTAACGTACCTGAGTGATTGAAGTTCTGGTGAGTGATGAACAAAATGTACCTTGACAGCTTCTCTTCAAAGCTTCCCATAGCCAGGGAGCCCAGGTGGTCTAGAAATGCTTCGCACAGTCTTAACCTATTTTTTATTAAGTATTATTAAGCCTGACATGTTGTTGTTAGCTTTCCTTACACCAGGTAATCTGTAGCCACCGTGCAATAATGGACACTTATTCAAATCTATGCTCCTGGAATTTTGGCATTCAAACTTTAAAGATAAAAGAATTCCGATTTTTTTAAAAATTGCCTCTGTGCCACACTGGGGCTAAGGGCCATTTGAATGATAGTTTCCTGAGCAATATACTGTATTTTTAATAGATTATTCAAGAAGTGGTTGCTTCTGAAGCAAGTATTTATGACATACGAATGCCCAATGAGCAATGTTCAAAGTACAAAATGACCATATTTTCTGCACACAATTGCAGCATTTTCCTCTGAATTCTAACATAACTGTGGGTGCATCAAGGGGCGATCCTGGGGCTGGTGTCACCTGAGGCATCAGCCCTGATGCTGCCCCCATCTCCCGCTCTGCTCTTAAAACATCAGCGTCAGTGGGTCAAAGGGAGGCTGCATCGCTAGTGCAATAAATGCAATAGCACTCTCTGCACTAGCAGAGCCAAATTTCTGTTTTTAAAACCCAGAATTGTGGCTCTTAAATTTACAAGATGTGGCTTTTTGCCTCCCCTTGTAACTGGCAGCTAGCTGCCACCTAAGGCAAGGTCCTCACCTTGCCTCACAGCAGGAGCCACCCTGGTGCATCTTTTCCAACGTACATGTGATGCACTAATATGGACATAAATAAGCATTTGTTGTTGCAGGGACATAACTATGGGTAGACAGAAGAGGCACCTGCCTAGGGTGCAATGATAGGAGGGCGCTGGGCACCCCTGTTAAAGGGTCTTCTGCCTACCCCTATTTTGTGTTCCCTCCCCTGCCTTCCCCATCTGCCTCTCTCCCCACCCCTGTGTTCCCCATCTGCTGCTCTGTCCTTCCCATCTGCCTCTCAACTCGCCTCTGCTGCTCTCCTCTCTGTCATTTTTTACCCCTCACTGCACACATACTTCACATACATGCAGGACCGCCATCAAAAATCACAGGGCCCCATACGACAAAATTTCCTGGGCCCCCTGGGCTGCGCCCACCGCAAGCCCCTCCTACAGGTCCGCCCCCCACCTCACAGTAAAAAAATATTGGTGGCTAGGGTTCCCACATGTTAATAAAAAATAAAAAGATATTGGTGGTCAGGGCCCCCATAAAAAACATTTGTGGCAAGGGCCCCCACATTAAAAAATATTGGTGGCTAGGACCCCAAATGAGAAAAAAAATTGGTGGCCAGTGCCCCCCCACCACACATTATAAGAAAATTGGTGGCCAGGGCCCCTTAAACGTCCATGCCTTCTCGAAGTCAGCAGCTCTCAGAAAGATGGGGGGCCTGGCTAATCAAGTAAGTGTGGTGTGGCCGGGGCCCCCTTACCCTCTGGGCCCCCTACAACTCTCCCCCCTGTCCCCCCCTGATGGCTGCCCTGCATACATGCAAGGAGCGATATGAACAGCACCACAATTATTTTTGCAATTAACTTTTTGTGGGGATATATTGGGGCTTAAACCTGTCAGTGAATTTATGCCAAAATGTGATAATGTATTTGTGGAGGCTTATATTGGACATGTTGTCAGAGAGGTTAAGCAATTGGAAGAGAAATTTCGTAGGGGTGATATACATCTTATGCCCAATGATATGTCTAAGGCTGAATCCCAAACACTGAATAGCTTGGTTAAAAACCCGGATATAATTATTAAATCTGCCGATAAAGGTGGGGTACTGGTGGTAATGAATAAGGCTGATTATATTGCTGAGGTAAAACGCCAGCTTTCTGATACATCTACATATCGAAAACTGAACAGTAATCCTTTGTCTAGGATACAAAAACAAATAAAGGAGCTTGTTGATGAAGCTCTAAATTTAAAAGTGATTGATAATAAGTTGGCTTTTTACTTACAGCAATTATACCCTTTAACCCCATTATTCTATATTTTGCCAAAAATTCATAAAAATTTCTATCATCCGCCAGGCAGACCAATTGTCTCGAATGTAGACTCGGTGTTCTCCCCTATTGCTATTTTCATAGATAAAATAATCAGACCGTATGTGGAAACACACCAATCATATATACAAGATACAAGTGATTTTTTGACAAAATTGAATGAAATAACAGATAACGTTGAAAATTGGATATTGGTGACTCTTGACGTTGAGAGCCTCTACACCTCCATCCCTCATGATGGGGGTGTGGAGGCTGTCACGTCAGAGTTACTGGAGGATGCTTCTATGGATGGTACCCAAAAAAAGTTAATTTTACAGTGCCTTACCTTGTTATTGCATAATAGTTACTTTCAGTTTCAAGATGAATACTTTATGCAAATTAGGGGCACAGCAATGGGGTCAAATGTGGCCCCGTCATACGCAAATATTTTTATGAATTATTTTGAAAAAAATATTATTTATACTAATGATCTATATTTAAGATACTGTAAAAAATGGATGCGTTACATCGATGATGTATTTGCGTTATGGACGGGGCCACAGGAAACCCTAGAGGCATTTGTTCAGGAAATTAATGGTGCACTCCCCTATATTCGATTTACTTTGAATTTTAGTTTTTCAGATATTGCATTTCTGGATACTAGGGTGTATAAACAGGGCGATAAATTGTTAACCGACCTATACATAAAGCCAACTGATCGTAATACACTGTTACATTTTCAGTCATTTCATCCACCGCAATTAAAAAGGGCATTGCCCAAGTCTCAATTAATGAGAGTGAAACGTATAGTTGCCTCAGATGAGGTTGCGGAAATGAGGTTGACAGAAATGTGTGATAAATTCCAGGCAAGGGGTTATCCAGAAGACCTGTTACATAGGCAGAGTAATGAACTGAGAACAAAAGGGAGAACAATGCTATTGGAGAAAAAAGAGAAAAAAACTAAGGAACAGGTTACTTTTGTTACTCAATATAATGTTTTAAGTAAACATATTACAAAAATATTGAGATCACATTGGGCTCTTGTCAAAGACAATGTACCAAATATTAAAGCATTTGAAAGACCTCCTATGATTGCCTATAAAAAAGGAAAAACTATTGGTTCAACTTTAGTGAAGACAGATATAGGGGCAGATAACGCAAGATTGAAAGAAAAAGGTAAAAATGGTTCTTTTCCTTGTTTAAACTGCAACTGCTGCTCCAACATCCAGAAGGGTGAATTTCTTTATCATCCTAGAAAGGGTACACCCATACGGATTCTCGGACGGTTCTCATGTTATTCCACCTATGCCGTGTATGTCATCAAATGCCCTTGTGGCTTAGCATATGTGGGGCAGACTTCGAGAACCGTCCGAGAACGTATCCGTGAACATAAGTCAGCCATTAAAACTGGCAAGAAGGAGCAAGCGGTTGCAGGTCATTTTATTGAAGCAGGACACAATGTTAACCAGTTAAGGTTCCAGGTGATAGAAGGGGTTACCCCTAAACGTCGAGGGGGTAATAGAATTAAAACACTTCTATACCGAGAGGCCTTCTGGATCAGGAGGCTTGAGACATTAGCTCCATTAGGTTTGAATAAAGAGTATGATCTCAAACCAATTTTCAGATAGAAGCTTGCCCTGATCTTTTTTCAAATAAAAGTGTTCCTTTTAATATAAAAAATATTTATGTTTTTATACTGTTTTTATCTTGTATTTTTTGCAGGTTTTCTGCGGTTATATTACAAATGAACTTTCTTTATCTACATTTGTTGCACTGCTCACCGGATGGAGACTTTGTATGTAAAGTTATTTTTTCTATTTAATGTATCAATGTGTTGCACATGATTGTAATTTGTTACTAATTGTCCACTAGATGGCACTGAGTGTTTAAATACTGGTGTTAAGGTTGTCAGTTTAGCTTGAAAAAGGGCCAAATGAGGCCTGAAACGTTGCGGTAATGCCCGTCATTTGTGCAATAAAGGCATTTTAATTGCAAAAATAATTGTGGTGCTGTTCATATCGCTCCTTGCTAATATTTGCTGGTGGAAAGTGGCCACTGGAGAACGTGCACCCATCCCAAGAAAGGAAGAAGATTTAACAGGGTTGTGCTGACTACTTCTGCTTGTACATTGCCCTGCATACATGCACACATGTGTGCACACACAGAGGGAAGTGAGGTGGTTGGCCGCCGGGTTACTTAGGTGCCTGACCAGGCCCTGATTTGTTGTGATAAACTGCATTTAAGTTGCAGCACAAACTGTAGCATTTATAGCGGCATTACTATGCACTTCACTTGTCTCAATTCAGTTTCAGCTATTGAAAGGTCCAGCCTGACAATAATTTTCAGGGCTTCTCTACATCAGTATGTGCACTTGCTCATAATTCATCAGAGCAGGCTGAAGGGGAGTACTAGTACTTGCTGAAAGTTGCAAAGGAGCATGTATTGATGTTAGAACCTTAATTTTACATCAATTTTAGCACTTCAGTATGCACATATTGCTCCAGGGTTGGACTTGGCCAGCGGCACACATGGAAAACCCCCTTTGACCCAGACTTGATCTCCACCTGTAATATCTGTCCCCCCTCTCTCCATCATGATAAAGTAAGTATAAGGTGTTCGCATGGGCAGCTCTCCAGGGCCAGTGGCATCTGATCTGTATAAATCTACCTCCATATTCTTTGTTCCTCTGTATGCAAGATGCCTGACATAGTGCTGTTAATCAGCATTCTCACTATCCAAAAACCCGTTATCCAGAAAGTTCCAAACTACATAAAGGCCATCTACCATAGATCCAAATGATCCTAATTTTTAAAAATGATTTCCTTTTTCTCTGTAATAATAAAACAGTCCCTTGTATTTGATCCCAACTTAAATATTATTAATCCTTATTGGAAGCAAAACCAGCCTATTGGTTTTATTTAATGTTTACATGATTTTCTAGTAGACTGAAGGTATGAAGATCCAAATTACAGAAAGATCTGTTATCAGGAAACCCTGGTCCCAAGCATTCTTTATTGAAATACAATAGATTACATGAAGATGTAAAGTCATAGTCAATGACACAAATCTCTGTATTGTGATTATTCATTTACCCAATATAAACTGGATGCATCACCAAATATGCATGAGGTTATTCGCATTTCTCTGAAAAGTGTAGTTACTTCTAATCCCTTGATGATATCAGCCCTTCATTCATTTCTGTCTGATTGATTGCTGACACTAAAGAAAACACATGGTGATTTTTACTTTCCAGCTTTAATTGACTGCTACTTGTTCATAAGATGTGGTACTTTTTCTAATCATTTATGATACAAAGCACTTGTTGATTTTATATAACATTTTAAAACCCGGCTAATCAAAAAGAAATAAAAAAGAATGGGCAGAATGTGCTCAATTATCATTATTTTATTTAGTATTTAGGCCATCTGTCTTTATTTAGTTTTTGCTTACTTCTATAAAGAACTAAGGGCACAATGGGACAGCTTTCTAGTTGGGTTTAGTTTTCTTTTAAGGAAAGAAAACACATCAAAATAATGCAGAGTGGGTACTAAAATAAAACTTCTCAAAAGCAACTCCGGAGTCTTTATGGGCGGAAGGAGGGCATGACTGAAAGGCAAGGGGGAGGTTAAACAGCTAGGCCATGGTGAAATGGGAGTAGGAACGCTGTCCAGAAGCAGGGCCTCCCCCCCTCCCTGGTGGACCACTGGGGCATCTTGGTTTAGGGCTGGGATATAGAAATAGGGGCCAGGGTTTTGTATTCAGGAACAAGGGGTTAATATGATGGGGTAGTCAGTTGTCGCAGTGTTTGGTCCTGGGAAATCATGGGAAACTATGATGGGTTCCGGAGAGCAGGTCCGGACTGAGAATTAAAATGGGCCTTGGCATTTCAGGAACACATAGGCCCAATCAGCCCACATAGAGGCCCAAACAGCCCCCACCACCCCATTAAATACTGATTTCTATGGGACCTTATGGCAGCCTTTCTGGCCAGGGCCGGAACTAGGGGTAGGCAGATTAGGCACGTGCCTATGGTGCAAAGCTGGTAGGGCACCAGGCACGTACCTGTCTCCTACCCCAAGTCCGGTTCCCTTCTTTTCTCTTCACGCTTCTGCGCATGCGCGGGCAGGAATTCGCGCATGTGCACTCGAGCGCATATTCGCGCATGCGCACAGGCGCCGCGACTGCCGGACCTGCCTAGGGCGCCTGCCCAGCATGGCCCGGCACTGCCTCTGGCATTTGCCAGAAACCACAGATTGCCAGTCCGGGCCTGCCGGAGAGATAGATGAACAACCAGTGCATAACGGTCAACTTGCACATGTGGTTCCCTCGTGGAAGAAGGATAAATACCATAGAGTCTTTGTTCTACTGACGGGTAAACAAAAAGTCATGAGGGGTGCAGCAGAGTTTAGGTGCAACACACAGTATGGTAATCACAGGCAGGACCAGATTTCTGTTGCAGGCGCCCCTAGGCCGCATGGTCCAATCACCTGCCCGTACTACGCCCCACCCCCACAACGCAGGCAAACTGGGGACGCACGGCTCCCCATGACATTTTGCCACCACAAATGCGGGCCTGATCACAGGATCATTTAACCCAGGGAATTAGGAATGTTATGAATGTTACAATGGCATTGTTGGTTGTAAAGTGTTAATAATTATATTAAATATTAATGTTGGTTTAATGTTTTGAACATGTTAAAGGTAATAAAGAATAGGGATGCACCGAATCCACTATTTTGGATTCGGCCGAACCCCGAATCCTTAGCGAAAGATTCGGCCAAATACCGAACCAAATCCGGTTGGAAGGGAAAACATTTTTTACTTCTTTGTTCTGTGACAAAAAGTCACGTGATTCCCCTCCCCTAATTTGCACATGCAAATTAGGATTCGGATACGTTTTGGCCGGTCAGAAGGATTCGGCCAAATCGAATCCTGCTGAAAGAGACCAAATCATGGGTTCGGTGCATCCCGAATAAAGAAGCTGTGGCCATCATTATCCAACCAAATTTGGTGTCGTGAAGCTGTTTGAGGTTAAGGTTGCAGCTGAGCAGACAAGGTTAATGGTAAGTTAAGTGTCCCCCTTCCCTCCTCTCTTGGCCTTTCCCAGTCATGCCATTGTGCTTCATGCCAACTATGGCTGGTATATGCAAGAATGAAAAGAGTAGCAGCATGGCATCCCTTCATATCCACCAGATGTAGATAGGGGTTAACTTGTTAAAAATATCTGTGATTTTTTTTCTTAACAAATTAAGATGTTTGTTTTGCCGCTCAGAATATTTCAGGTAAGTCATAAATTGTTGAACATTCCGAATCATTCATTTTTTTCTTTATGTAAATTGATATATTGCAGCGTTGGCAAAATAGCCAGCACACCTGTGTGATTCTTAGCTTTTACTGAAGCTTTTAATACAAACATTCCAAATAAGAATGTGTTTATGATAATTGTATTGTTCAAAAATAAGGACTGTATTCATATTTCAAGTGTGTCTATGCACATCTAAAGCACCTCATGCCTACACACCTGCATACATGAGTCATTTCTGGCAAAGAGCTACTAAAAAAGACATTTCACATGGTGACTTTCACAAACAGGTTTCTCTGTGTGTCATGGAGTACACAAGCCATTGTGACTGATCACATTGCGATAGATGCTTGCACTCTGAGTTTAAACAGGTTGAGGGTGATGCTACAATGATGCAGATTCACAGGTACTTGTGTATCATTAAAGGAGAAATCAACCTGTGGGGAAAAACCCATAGCCCCACCCCAGGTAGACCTCCGTCCAGGCTAACTACCACCCCGGGGAAGTGCCCCACACTCCATACTTACCCCTCGGCACAGATTATTCCAGCGAAGTTCCACGCATCCATCTTCCGGCTCCTTGGTAAGTTGACTGAGAGATCGGCAATTTCCGTGTAATCCCGCGCATGTGCAGTGGTCGCAAACCGGCAAACTGCTCCAACTGTGCATGCGCAGAAATACCAATCTCTCAGTCAGTTTACAGGAGGAGCCGGAAGATGGACGCATGGAACTTTGCTGGAAGAATCTGTGCTGAGGGGTAAGTATGGAGTATGGGGCACTTCCCCGGGGGGGGGGGTAGTTAGCCTGGGGGGGAGGGAGGTCTACCTGGGGTGGGGGGTACGGGTCTTTTTCTCCACAGGTTGATTTCTCCTTTAAGAAAACCCATCCTGAAGAAGATATGAATCATTGTGAGCCCTAGCAACAATTCACTATCATTACTGCCGGCCGGGACATTGCTGATTTACTAACGGGTGCAGGCGCCAATTCGGTAGCGAAAAAGACTGGCGCCAGCAGTCGTTCACACTCTATCGCTCTGTCGAACAGTTGTTACTCTGCAAAATCACTAAAGTGCGGATTTTACTGAAGTTACCTCTTTCGCCAGAGTTGCCTTCGCCACCTCAGACCAGGCGAAGTGCATTAAAGTAGCTAGATCTTCAATCTGCTGTCACTTATTATAAAACGCGGGCGTCTTTTCCTTTTTTCAGCCTGATTGTTTGCAAAAAACCTAAAGAAGTATATGCACCAACATTTAACATAAAGACGTCCATACAACTTTACATTTCCCGTCCTATGCAAATTGACCTGAGTGCAAGATCCCTAGCAAAGTTTCGTTAGGCAGAAATGAACGCTAGCGCATCTTCACTATCAAATGCTCACAGGGGCGCTCCACCAATGACACGAGTTGATCCACTCGCCTCAGGCGGCAGCACCCCCTGGTTACCAGGGGCGGCAAAAATGCCGCTCCTGGTAACTAAGAGCCGAATTTCCGGTTATCAACCGGGAAATTCTGCTCTTCTAGTGCAGAGAGCGTCGTCGTGCAGCGCTCCGACGTGAGCACCGCGAGGAGGGGTTGGGGCGGCAACGGAAGGCCGTCTCAGGCAGCATAAAGGCGCGGATTGGCGATGAATGCTCGCATTGCCGAAGTAAGGCTAGCGAAAAGTCTCCTGCGTTTGGCGCCCATGACAAAATGCCACTTTTTAGTGAATTAGCGCTGTCTCAGCGCAATTTCGCCTGGTGAAGTGTAGCGATGGGTGCAAAGCGGTTGCTGGCGACAATTAGCCCTTTAGTAAATCTGCCCCCTAGAGTGATAAAAATCAGGTCGCCTCGCTTAGCCCATAACTAGTGATGGGTGAATTTCTCCCATTACGCTTTGCAGAAAAATTTGAGAATTTCCTGCGAAATTCGCAAAACGGCACAAAATTTGTGATACTCAAATATTGTTAATGGGCGCCCGAATAGTGTTGACACAAGGTGATTTTGCCTTGAGCAGTGAATTTTTGCTGGAGCTGTGCGAATTAATTGCAAACGGCGAAACACAGAAATTTGCCACGAATTTGTGCTAGCGTGCTAGGCGAATTGATTCACCCATCACTACCCATAACCAATTAACTAGGTTTAGGGGAATCAGCCCAGCAGTTTGGCAACTTCTAACAGTTTTAAATGGCATAATAACACTACATTTATTAGAAGGTTCTTTCCATCCATTCTTATTCTCTGGGTTCATGCCACGCGTACCATGACACAATCTGGAATTTGAAATCTGACTAATCATTTTGCTCTCTGAAAGTCTTTGTATAGAGGATAAACATATGAATTATATATCATAGCCCTTTGGTACATGCTCAGAAGTACAGCAGCTCTATGGCAAAAAGGCTAATGGCTCATTAGGAGGCAGAAAGATCAAATTTGGACTATTTTTACCAATAATATAATAATCCTTATACCAGGCCAGTGTTCGGGGGCAGGCGGCAAGCAATAACAAGTTTGTAAAATTTACAGAAGGTCTGGGCAGGCAGCTGACAATACCAGGAGATCAACAGTAACTAGGTAAAGATAGGGACTGAGTTGTCCAGCTGCTAAAAACAATAAACAGTCAATACTTGTACACAAAGAGAAAGAGAAAAAGTGCAAGCGCATGGATGGACTTTAAAAATATACCATATTTTGGCCAAAATATGTAAGCTCACGTGCCACGTCACAGCCCCTTATTGTACATGAGTCCTACACTATCCATTAGCATTCTAAGGGGAGAGTAAAAGTAAAGGGGAGAGTAAAGCGCGGTAAAAATATGTGCACAAAATGTAGACAAATTTATTGCCAAATATGTTTTCACCAGATCACTAACCTGCGGTAAATATACGTTTGAGAATTTTCTTGCGCAAGAATATGTGTTCGCCAGTTATCGCATTTGCTGAAAATAACGCTACGTATACATTAATGCCCGGTTTACTAAACAGGGAAATGTGCCAAAGACCCCCCTATAAGATATATTGAATCTAATTGTCAATGAATATCTGACACCCAACTCCCGCATGAAGACAGAATGAAGAGAAACAGATGCTGAGAGAAGAATAGTGAAAATGAACTGGATTATTTCAGAAACAGTGCAGAATGTTTTAATTGATTGCATTAAGAAAGTTTCTTATTTCAGTATGCTGAAGCTTATATCAAATTTTCATTTTTGCGATAGTTCCCCTTTAACAACAGGTTACGGCACTAGCCCTATGTGCACGTTACATACTTCTATAACTTCTCATGCCCATTTCCTTGATATTGTATGGGGTATTGGTGAACCAAATCTCCCTGCTTGACAGCCCTTGAGCTATATGTAAAAAAGCAGAATAATTGTGAATAAGTGAAGTATTATTATTAGATCAAGTCAGTATTTATATTTTTTTTTAAATACATTTTGAGCAACAGAAGTATTGTTTTCAGACACAATGTCAAATATTTTTGCGACATTCCCCTTTCAGCAGATATAATCCTGATTTATTAGCTGCTGTTAGGAGACGGTAAAACAGTAACTTTCCGAAAAATTCCGAAAAGTTTTTGTCTTTTCATGTGAAATGATTGAGTTCATAAATGGAGCCAAGTTGTCCATTTTTTTAACACAAACTCCTCTGATACTCAGAGTATCAGTTTTGTCAGCATTTATTTGAGCACCGTGTTCTATGTTGACAACAGCCCGGCCACCTTTGGAATCTATGTACATGAGCAACACACAGTATTGTAGCTACACCGGAGCTTCGCTTTGATGTGCCTTCTGTAGTATTTTTTGAGAGCTTTGATCTACACTATGTCAAACAGGAATAATATATGTTTTTATTGATCTTCCAATTGGTTGTTTTTGCTTTGCTCTACAAATGGATTGAGCTATCAAGCGCTCATTGCTTAGGAAATGAAAACATAGCTTCTTCTATCAGCTGCTCAGCCTTTTTTTTGACTTTGGCATCTTTAAAGCTGGTGCTTTCAGCACGGATTGTTGATGCTAATCCATTTTGAATAGCGATTAAACTGCACACATACTCCCAAGGGCATAATATTTAATTATACAAAGGCAAAGTATGTACCTTACAGTCAGCCATAAGTCAAGAGCCCTGCCTGTTTCGGATCTACAAGCCTGACATTGCAGACAAGGACAGTGCACACTGGTAATATTATCTAGTTTGAAAGGTGCAGATTTAAATGTGTCTAAGTAACTCTAAACCTGGAAGATTAGATTACTGTTTATTGGAGAAATCAGTTCATCAGCATATAAAATCTTATATTAATTTTGTGCCAGGATTCACAAGACCAACTGGAAACTTAATTGTCTTACATAAGCGAGTTACGGATCATATTACCAACAGGTTTCATCACACTTTAAGTATAAATTTGCAGACGATATTACCCCAAAAGCCCTCGGCAAGAGAAACGCCTTCAGACAAGTGTTTCTAAAAATCTGTAATTCTAATAAGGCAAACTAGAAATGCATTGCTACTTATATATACAGATACAGGACTCATTATCAAGAATGTTTGGGACCTGTGATTTTTCCTGATAAGGGACCTTTCTGTAATTTGGATCGTCATACTTTCAGTCCACTAAAAACTAATTTAAACATTACAGTGATACTGACGCTAAAAAAAAACTTTTTAAAATATGAATGTACATTAAGGGGCACATTTACTTAGATCGAGTCAAGGATTAGAATGAAAAATACTTTGAATTTCGAAGTATTTTTTTGGTTATTTCGACCATCGAATTTGGCTACTTCGACCTCCGACTACGACTTCAATTTTGAATCGAACGATTCGAACTAAAAATCGTTTTGCGATTTAACTTTGATGGTCGAATATCGAGGGTTAATTAACCCTCGATATTGGACCCATAGTAAATGTGCCCCCAAAAGTTACCTATAGGTTATATAGGTTGATCGTTTTTTATGAGAGGTCTGTTTATGTAAATAATTGTTAGTTTATGTTTAGTGATGGGCAAATTTGTCCCGTTTCGCTTTACCGAAAAATCCGCCAATTTCCTGCGAATTTTGCGAAATGGCGAAAGTTTTGCAAAACGCATTGAAGTCAATGGGTGTCAAAATAATTTTGACGCGCGTCAATTTTCGGCGCCCACGACAATTTTTGTACACGCACCTATTTTGTCCAAATACATTAACGTCATGGGGGCGTCCTAATAATTTTGGCCTGCAACAATTTCTATGCGCGCGACTATTCTGACACAAACTTTTGCGTGGATGAACACTAGAATTTTTCCATGTGGAAGAAAACACCCCCTGCACGTGCCTTTGTCTTTCACATCTGCTGCTTCTTTGCACTATGGAGATAGTTGAATAATTATTGAAAAATGATAAGGGGGGTTTTGTATACCTAATTTGAAGAGAATCTAAGGCAGAGTAAAGGGCATAGACACACATGGAAATTCGGGGAGATCTAGTCGCCCATCGACAAATCGTCTCTTCTTCAGGCGACTAATCTCCCTGAACTGCCTTCCCGCTGGCTAGAATCCAAATCGGCAACTTTGGGCGACTTCTAAAAATGAAGCGCTATGGTGCCATGCTGCTGGTGATTTACCGTAGATTCTAGCCGACGGGAAGGCAGTTTGGGGAGATTAGTTGCCGGGCAAATCTCCAGTGTCTTTGACACTGTGAGAAAAAATATTAGACAAGGCTTCTCTTTTATTGTAGGGCAATGTATAAGGAAAGCCCTGGAGCTATAAGTGCAGGGGCTGTATGACAAGGGATCCGATTGACCAGCAGCCAGATTAGACTGGTCTAGGTTAGAGATGGGCAGAATCACATGTAGCTGTGTTTAGGTGAGACAGAATGAGTTAAAGCAATAGATAGCCTGGTCAGGGGCGGAGTAAGAGAAGGAAGTCATGTCAGGGGAAGAAGAAGTTCACTTGGGGGCGAGCCCAACTAAAGGTTTTCAGTTAGGCTTGTTGTGGCGGTAGGACCTTGCCAGAGTACTGCACAGGTATGTTTAGAAGATGGAAAAAAGGAGGTTTTCTCCTGTGACTGCACGGTGGATTGATTGATACAGACGATATTACTGCTTGTGCTATGGGGCAGCCTGCTTGGATTTCCTATCATTGAAGGTCCGGCAGCAGGGCTGCTGAACTTCTCTCATGTTGGCGGCACAGTAGCGATCTCTTGTTAAATTCTGGCTTTAGAATATTGCCTTGGGTTAAGCTGGCAAAGTCCTATTTATTGATAAAATGTGAATAAATGCTGTGGCCATTTTACATCCATCTCTGTCTCCTAGTTTCATTAAGGTATGTAATAATAGGGTTCAGTGGGATGGCTCAATGCAAAGGGTCAAATTGAGGAATCCCCTTGTCATGCCAGGTCCAGTCACAGGAGAATGACTGGCAGGTTGGAGCCTCTGTGCTGTGTAACCCGGGTAATACATATATTTTACGTGATGAAAAGCAGGGAACATGTAATGGAAAAGGCTGATTTAATAATGAAGAACAACTGATACAGTGCAAAGTAATGTAAAAAAATAATTCCTTATACCAGGCCAGTGTTCAGGGGCAGACGGCAAGCAATAACAAGTCCGTAAAACTTGCAGAAGGTCTGGGCAGGCAGCTGGAGAGGATAGTCCAATAGGCAGGCCATTAGCGTCACTAGAGGGGGGCGGGCGGGCCTCCGTACAGCCGCATTTGGCCGCATTTGTCAGTGGCGCGTGAGCTGCCGGGGGGCCCTGAGAGGGTGCGGGCCCTGGCCCGCTCGCACCCCCTGCTCCCCCGGTGGTTCCGCCACTGAGGCAGGCTGAGGGCAATACCAGGAGAACAAACAGTAACTAGGCAAGGATAGGGACTGGAGGACAGGATCAAGGGCACGGAACCAGGAACCAGGTGGAGACTCAGGGAAAAAGGCAAGAATCAGGCACAAGAGTAACAGGAGCAATAACGGCTGGATTTGGCTTCAATGATTAAGCAATGGGAAGTTGCTTGATGCAGGCTAATAAAGGTGACTATTTAATTACAAACACATGATATTAACAAGGTGGGCAGTTGTGCATGTGCAGAGGGTAGAGGAAATTGGATGTCTCTTAGGTTAATAGAAACAGCTTAAAAGCCTTCAATGGCTCATTGGAACATAAGTAAAAGATCAGTTGAACAAAGCCTCCAAGGTTTGAGCTCAGGTAGATCCTGTCCTGATCCTGCTATTGCTGAGACCAATGACACAAGTTCTTTTTGAACGATGACATTTTTTCTGCTGATGAACAGGTCATTAAATACTTTATTGGGTTCCTTATATTGAATTTGTTCAAAGAAAAATGATTCTTATTGTGCACATTTTTCACATTTTTATAACATTGATTTACTCTTGCTTACACCCCAGTGGTACTATACAGCTAAGAGAGGAATAAACTATTGGTCCATACAGTACCAGCAGCCCTTTTCTCTTAAAGGAACAGTAACACAAAAAAATTAAAGTGTTGTAAAGGAAAGAAAATATAATATACTTGTACCCTGCACTGGCACATAGTAGATAACAGATACGTTCTGAAGAATCCATTATATACAGATTTTATCTATCTACTGTGTATCCTGTGCCTTTTCTCTTTTTTCAGCTGTGAATGGCTGCCCCCATGGCTACGCAGCAGCTTGTTTATATAAACTATAGTTGTGTTTCTGAAGCAAACACACCAGTTTTACTAGTGCAGCACAGCAGTACATTATGGGGCCGATTCACGAAATTCGGGTGAAGGGTTCGAATAAAAAAAAATTCAAATTTCGAAGTATTTTTTGGGTACTTCGACCATCGAATTGGTCGAATTAAAAATCGTTCGACTATTCGACCATTCGATAGTCGAAGTACTGTCCCTTTAAGAAAAACTTCGACCCCCTACTTCGGCAGCTAAAAGCTACTGAAGTCAATGTTAGCCTATGGGGAAGGTCCCCATAGGCTTGCCTGTGATTTTTTGATTGAAGGATTTTCCTTCGATCGTTGAATTAAAATCCTTCGATCGATCGCAGGATTTGCGCAAAATCGTTCGACTTCGATATTCGAAGTCGAACGATTTTAGTTCCCAGTCGAATATCGAGGGTTAATTAACCCTCGATATTCGACCCTTCGTGAATCGGCCCCTATATTTCCATTACTTTAGAACACTTTCATTCTTTTGGTGTTACTGTTCCTTTAAACTCTACTGCATTATTCTGTTGTAGTCCAGGCATATTCACTTGTTATAAAGAAAGGTATCACATTACATGATACATGGTGCCATCATGTTTCTTTTCTTCCTTGCAGACGCAAAGTAAATGCGCACGGACGAGGGTGGGTGGGGGTCCTGGCTGCACGGCCCGCACCTAGTTCCGTTACTGCGCTGATTGATTTCTGTCCTACAGAGCAGTGAGCTGAGGTTAGGCGCCCCGAAGTGTTGTATTAACTTACCTGAAACCCCGGGCCGGTGCTCCTATCGGAAGAAAACTGTACCGGCCTGGGGTTATACCAGTGAGCACCAGGGAGCGATCCTCTTCCGGCATCTTCTTTCTTCAAATTTCCCCGATCAAACGCATGCGCAGTAGAATGAAATAGCCGACTTTTTAGTTAAAGTTTGGCTTTTCGTTCTACTGCACATGCGCAACTGCGAGAAAAAAGAGGAAGAAGATCTCTCCGTGGTGCTCACTGGTATAACCCCGAGCCGGTGCAGTTTTCTGCCGATAGGAGCACTGGCCCGTGGATTCGGGTAAGTCAATACAATAACTTGGGGGTGCTAAACATTTGGCATTCCAAGTGCAAAAAGACTTTCCTTCTCCTTTCAGATGAAAACTATTATTGTGGAAAATCTAATTTTCCAGCTGTGACATCAGCTTTGGACAACTTTTCTTTAGTGCTGGGATTTCAGTTTCTATATATATATATAGGTATGTATGTATGTATGTATGTATGTATATATATATATACACGGATAATTAGAGGATATTAGAGGATAACTGATAATTGATGCTACAGTATCTTAAATCCAGAATGCTCAGGGATCTTTCCATAATTTGGATCTTCATTTATTTAAGTAGTTACATATTACTTTTAAAGGGAAAAAAACAGTTCGTAGAAATTTTTTAAAATTTTTTCAAGATTTATTAAAACCAGATGGCATTAAAGGTCCGAATAAAAAAATACTCCAACTCAAACCTGCTGAGATCAGGTAGAAGTCAATGGCAGATGTCCCATTGACATTTTGAAGATATCCTGATCTGGGCTGGGTTTCGTTCAATAATCTGAAGATTTTTGTGGTTTCAGGCGTCAAATCTGAAACAGTTGCAGGCTTCAGGATGTCAAATCCAAAAAAGTTACAGTTTTTGGCCTCAACTCCAAAAAATTTGTATGATTCAGATGTTTTCATGATTTTATCAAGTCATTTCCCATACAAGAAATTTGTAATGTATTGATAAATAGGGGGGAAAGTCATTGTGGATTTGGTCGGAGTGGTTTTCAGAAAATAGTGAGAAAATTAAGAATTTTGATAAATAACACCCCGATGTCTACTTAAAATTAATTTAAACATTAAATAAACCCTCTAATAGAGATTCATTATATCTCAGTTGGGATCAAGTATAGGTATGGGAACTGTTATCCAGAATGCTCGGGACATGGAGTTTTTCCATCATTTGGATCTCCAATATATATTATATTATATATAAGAGGATAATTGGTTAGAGAATGCTATAGTGTTTTATATCCAGAATGCTCTGGACCAAATACAAGGGATCTTTTCATATATTGTCTTCTTAAAATTATTTAAATCATAATTAAACCCAATATGATGGTTTTGCATCTAATAAGGATTCGTTATTTCTTAGTTGGGACCAAATACAATGTTCTATTTTATTATTACAGTAGAAAAGGAAATTGGTTTATTATTTTAATTAGTAGTTTAAAATGGAGTCTGGCCTTCCCATAAATAACTAGTGATGGGCGAATAAATTTGCTATGCATGAATCCGCAGCGAATTTCTGCGTTTCACCACAGGGAATAAATTAGCGAAACTGCCGGAAAAATTCACGGACGTCAAAAAATGTTTGAACGTGCATCAGAAAAGTCGCTCGAGTCAAGAACGTAGTGCGCCAACATTATTCAGATACCCATTGACAAGGGCGTCAAATATCGCATTTCACTGCTTTTCCGCCGTTTTGCAAATTACGTGGGAATGTTGTGAATTTTTCTGCGAAGTGAAACGGGACAAATTAGCCCATCGCTTGTTATAATGGCTGCATTATGCATTCCATTTGACCAGTCAAGACTGGTGGGTGAATATTGTTTTCTACCCGCTTCCTAATATAAACATATGTATTATTTTCTTTCTAACGTCTTCGGAATGCTCTGCTTTATTTTCACAGCTGCCCTTCAGTTTCACCACCTGAAAAAGTGCCCGTAGTTATAATGATTCACTTTGTTAGGCGATTGTGTCCTCGTTAGCGCAATTGTTTTTTTTACAGCGTTGTAATTGAATTCTTATGCAAACACTTTCTTGCAGTTTTTATAAGCTCTGTATATATTTTTTTCTGCTTGACACCTATCTTGACATTCCATTCCTCTCCCTGGATTTGTGTATTCTGCAACTGGATTCAAGTTCATTTCGGGAGAGGGAAGTACAAAGTACAAAATGTCACAACCCCAATTGCATAGCTTGAAATGAAAGTCCTGATATGTACCGTGCCAGTCAGTCAATGTTGTATTACTGCTGTGCAAGTTATACCAGTAACACTTCAAGGACTTTTTATAAAAATTTGTCTAATCTTAGAGGTTTTTTCTACTTTGAATAAACTTAAATTAAAAAAAAACAACTGTGCTTGTTTATTTTAAAAAATCAGAGCATAAAAAATTGATTGATTAAAATCATAAAAAAAATTAAATATCTCAAATTTGTAGTCTACTAAGCATTTTCAATGGGTCGAAAGGGGGATTCGCCTTTAAGTTAACCAATTGCTTAGAAATACACTAAAAGTTTTCAGTTGGTCTTCATTATTTATTTTTTATAGTTTGTTTTTAATTATTTGCCTTTTTCTTCTGACTCTTTCCAGCTTTCAAACGGAGGCCACTGACCCCATCTAAAAAAACAAATGCTCTATATACATTTATTGTTATTCCTCCTTTTTATTACTCACCTTTTATTCAGGCCTCTCATATTCATATTCCAGTCTCTTATTCAAAGTAGTGCATGGTTGCTAGGGGAATTTGATGCCTAGCAACCAGATGGCTGAAATTGCAAACTGGAGAGCTGCTGAATATAAAGCTAAATAACCCAAAATCCATAATAAAAAAACAAAAGCCAATGGTATACAGTGTCGGACTGGGATGCCAGGGGCCCACCAGAAAGCCTAAAACCGTGAGCCCACCAGAAAACCTGAGACAGTGGACTTTTCCAAACTATAATTTCTCCTCTACTCACTCAACCTTTTTATTCTCCTAGTCTTTTATATATTTATACTAACAATATTCTCCCATTATTAAGCATTTTTCCCCATAAAGAAATAGGGAATGACCATGAAATAGGCTAAATGTTCAGAAACAAGAGGGCCCACCGGGAGTTTTCCTGGTATCCCGGTGGGCCAGTATGACACAGATGATATATTTTTGCAGAATATATAATACAGGTATGAGACCCCTTATCCGGAGACCCATTATCAAAAAAGCTCTGAATTACGAAAAAAGGCCGTCTCCCATAGATTCCACTTTATCCACATTTGTAAAGATGATTTCCTTTATTTAATGTTTAATGATTCTCTAGTGGACATAAGGCATGAAGATCGCACCCTGGAACTATTGATAATAGACCTACATTGGGCAAAGAAAATTGGACGTGACCCCTTTAAATGTTTGAATTTTACACAAAGCTTGATAATGTCTGACGCATCACTCACGTCAAAAACCTGAAAGTGGTGCCTGTGCACGTCTTATTGGGCATCGGCGCTCAGAAGAAGAGGAAGCAGTGGTCGACCCCACCACTAGACCACAAGGTATTCTCACAGCAGGATTGCCAATGAGAAATGGAGCAGTTTGCAGTGGGTCACCCCATTATTTCACTGTATCAGTCAGTCTGTACACTTGTCACCCTAAGAAATAATTTCAAATTCTTTTCTATCATGTTAGTTGAGCAAAATAAACTTTACTTACACTGTATTTATTATTTAAATTTTGTTTCCTTCTGCCTTATACAATCACAGCAAGCAGGCAGCTGCCATTTTGTGGACACGGTCATGAAGGGAAATTGTGTATCACCCCAAAATCTTGTGTATTCACCAGAATGGGGGACCTAATGTCCATGTGCAGTGCCCTACACAATTATAGAGCCTGAGGAGGGAAGGGGGAATGTGGGGAGACCAGTGACATAAAGGAAGTGCTGAATGGAAAGTGAAAGTAATATTTGATTGACAGTTTAGATATTTAAACACCTTTATAACAGGTATGAATGTTTTAATGAAAATAAATTTTGGGGTTCCATATTTAATTTGCAAAGGACTTTCATTATGCAGCTTTTTATGTGTAGTAGACAGGTCCACTTTAAGGGTCGATTTATTAAGGGTCAAATAGTAAATTTGAATTCGAAATTTTGAGTGTACAAATTCACACATTTGAATCTTTATCACACCATGGAAACAGTCCTAATTCGAATATTCACCACCTAAAACCTGCCGGGTTCATTTACAAGTCAATGGCAGAGGTTTGTTGAGCCATTGGGAGATGTTAATCGCCTTCCTGACATTTAAAAACTTGTATCTGTCACTCCTAGCGAAACCTATTAAAGAGTATATATATTTAGTATCTTACAGGACTAACTCCTTAAAGAGAAAGCTATTTTACTAGTCCCATACACACTTGATGCAATTACAACGATAAATCTGTAGAGGATAACAATAATTAAAGTCAGTGTCGGACTGGCCCACCGGCATACCAGGAAAATTCCCGGTGGGCCAAGGTGTCAGTGGGCCCTCATGCTGCTAAACATTTGGTATATTTCATGGCCATTCACAAATGCTATGAGAAACAAGAGGCTAAATAGATGGAATAATAGATTATAGTATGTAAAAGAAAGAGACTAGGAGAATAGAGGTTGAGTGATAAGAGGAAAAATAATAGTACTAAGAGTGAGCCCCTGGTCTAAGATTAATTAGTGGGCCCCTAGTCAAAGGTTTTTGTGTGGGCCCCTGGTGTCCCAGTCTGACACTGATTAAAGTGCACTAATATAGCCCATGGTATAGTCCAATTATAATGGAAGCTCAATTTTACATCCCGTGAATTTAAGTTTTCCCTCATTTTACATTTTTGTTTTGTGGTCCCACCTATGTATTATGCATAATACATTTCCCTGATTTCACATTTCCCTGATTTTACACCATTTTTTGGTCCCCTAAAAAATGTAAAATGGGGGTTCTACGGTAGATGTTTTTTTCAATGATTATATCAGTAAATTTGTCCTGCCGATTGGTTAGTAAGGGTTATGCAAACTCGCTTCTTATAATATATCTCCTAAATACCCATTTATTCAGACCTGAATTTGTGGCAAGGGCACAGGCCAAGGTGGCAACATTTTAGGGCGGCATGTCGCCCAGCCGCATCCTAAGGAGCACTGGGGACTCAAAGGACTCCATTGCTGGTCAGTGCGCGTGGAGGGGTTTCGGTGCTAGGACCATGCCGCGGGGAAGGGGCATGTTTGCGTGTGACTGTCCGCGGCACCGGGACCATGCGGCCTTAGGGAATCGCACCATGGAATCCAGTACTGCATGTATTTATGACTGAATAACTTATATAGTAGTTACGCACGATACGCACGGGACCGCAGGTTTACTCTTGTGTCGAACGGTTCGGGCCGACCTCACACTCACTCCTTGTTGCGGGTGCCGGCTTTCGCACCTGCTCGCCCCACCCCTTTTGTGAAGTTATCGTGGGGTGGATCGATGCGGGTCTATAAAAGTATCCCGGAAATCGGATGCGGGTGGGCGTGGGCTGAGGGAGGGCGGGTGGTTATACAGCAGGGTGCGGATCAGGAAAAATCTGACCTGCACATCACTATTATACAGCAAAGTTTTCCTATATCTGTAACCTTGTTATTATTAGCTTAGGGGGGCCTTAACCAAGGGTTGGATCTCCAAGGGGAGTTTATCTGAAACAGTCCGACAACCAATGTCTTAAAAAGAGATTTGCTCTATTTCTGCATATGCACAGCAGCAGTAGCAGTCAGTAAGTAATGCAATACATATTCCAATGGACATTTCAAGATTCATGCCTATAAAGCCTATTTGCAAAGTAAATTTACACTGGATTTTTGACATCAGAGAAAGTTTCACATTATATTTATTTAATATTCCAGTAAAAAAAATGTCAAACAATTAAAAAAGATAAATAAGTGCATACAGTTTAAATGTTCATAATTCAAACATTCGCCTTTCATTGTTCCATTATGCGAGCATTAAGTGCAAAGTGATTGCACAAAATGTTTTCACTGACTTAAACACCTCGTAATTAAACAATCCCAACTTTTACAAATAATCTTTTGTCTCTTGCTCTTCTTCTTGGTGAATGAAAATGTGACACTGCAGAAGTGTATTCAGTAGAGCTGAACTGTGGAAAAAGATAATAATCGAGGAACGCATAGAACATGATCCATGGTCACAGAGTTACCCTATACTAATGAATGGTTTTTCATACAGAGGGCAGATGTATTCATTAATACTGGTGATTTTGCAGTAGTGAACAAATTCAGAAAGTGACAAATAAGCCATTTCTCTTCCTATAAAGTCCTCTTGGAGATACTATCATTCATACTATAACATCTTGGAATGCAGATTGTGGGGTTGCAAGCATCAATAATAGTGATGGGCGAATTTATTCGCCAGGTGCAAAATTCGCCACTGGTGAATAAATTTGCAAAATGGCCGCAAAAATTAGCCGGCGTCCGTTTTTTGGACGCTGACACATTTTCGCCAAATAAACAGACTCCGGCGTCAAAAAAATGGACACCGGCGTTGTTTCACGTTTTTTTCCGCACAAATTCGCTAATTTTTCGGCGAAACTTCGCAAATTCGCCCATCACTAATCAATAATACTGTCTACTAAGGTTGTTTGTGTATGCATCCATGAACAGCCAGCCATACTCAAATTGATTGGTCAGTACTGATATCTGGATGGACCTTGACAAGCTCAAGCATGATGAGCATTAATGGTTGACTATGGCAACAATACCATTTTTACTTAACAGCTGCAATAAGACAAATATAGAAAATACAGAAATGTGTAGCTTTATTGTAGATGTGTAATGGATATACATGCCTAGGTTATACAGCAGTCATTGGTAGGTCCTCAGAAGCAATTGAGAGAACACCTTTTCATCAATCGGCCCACATCAGTAGTTATCAACCAAAAGGGTTAAACTACAACATACACACAAATATGCAAACACCCCCTGGCAGACAGACAACAGGCAAAACCTGAGCTGGGACAACCACACTTCACAAATGGCTGCTGAACAAATAGAACCTTTAACTCTCATGGCCTCTAAAACCACTTTGAGCGTACCAGATATCACAATTTACCTATGGAAATGAAAATCTACTAACCTCTGTACCAAATATTCAGACTGACCTTCAACATAGACTGGAGGAGGAGAACTCTGAAGAACAGCTCTAGCAGGCTTTAGCAAGGAGCCATGGAAAGAATTAGAAACTTTGAGTTTAGGGGGAAGTTCAGGACAGTGCTGGGATTAATGATTTATGATACAAAAAATGGACCAATGAATATTTCTGGAAAATAATCAAACTCAATCACCAACTTGATACTCGGATGACACTTTACGATGCCTATCAGAGGCTCTCTTTTGGGCAGCTACTGCTGAGGATAATCTTGGAAAAGTTTTCAACCAAAGAGTTAACAGCGAGAACATCTGAGGAATGACAAGAGAAATCTCTAGGATGATAGCCACAAACAGTAAAAAGTGGAGATTCACCTTGGACGAGTGAGTAGCATTGTTGTCAGCCCAGAAAATCTGCCCAAAGAGCTGTAACATCTGAGACATTGCTCCAAAGATTGATTTGTGTTCTCCGTCTGGCTATTAGTCTGCGGATGGTACGTAGAAGAAAAAGACAAATGAGTGCCCATGACAGAGCGAAAGGCCTGCCAAAGTCTTGACACAAATTGAACCCCCATCAGAAACAATTTTCAATGGGGCCCCATGAAACTTAAATATATTAGATATGAAGAGTTTGGCAACAGACTTAGCAGAGTGAATGATGGGAAGGGGAATAAAATGAGACATTTTACTAAACCGGTCCACTACCAGCCAAATAACAGTATTCCCTTTAGAGGGAAGTCATTTCACAATGAAATCCATGGAGATACAGGTCCATGGTCGTACGGAAATAGGAAGTGACTGTAGCAGTCCCTAAGGTAAGGGCCTGGAAGATTTAGAGTGCTGACAAACTGGGCAAAAATCAATATAATTACCAAACCTGTCCCAAAGTTGGCCACCAGAGATTGTGAGACAGAAGAGAACAGGTTTTACTATGGCACAGAAGCCCAGCTACCTTAGATTTATGAGTTTCTAACAGAACTGCCTTACAATGGTTTTCTGGAAAAAGGTTTTTGCCTGGCCTGGTGGCACATTAGGAGGTAGATTAACCTGAGCTTCTGACAAGGAGGAATACCGATCTGCTGCCACAATCACTTCCAACAATAGAATCGGGTTCAGAATTCTCTTGAAGATTAGAGATAAAACTTCTTGAGAGAGCATCAGCTTTACCATTTCTTTCCCCAGGCCTGTAGATTATGATACATCACAGCCTATTCCTTTTGATGGATCCTGTTAGTAATCCAATCCACTTGGGGATTGTGTTTCTTTAAAGCAGGGATGCCTAGAATCACCAGAGTATGAGATGATGATAAAAAATCCATAGACATGATGAGACTTTCAGATTTGGAAGACACTAACCCACATCCTAAGGCAGGGCCAGGCCAGGCCAGCTGGGCGCCCCAGGCAACCCAGCCAGCCACATCACCCCTCCGCTGAACGTCACTACATGAGTGCGCGCATGTGCGCCTATGCAAGCGCACGCATGCTTGCCTACGGTTCCTCAGGAGCTGATATTTTGGGTTTGGATGTTGACTAAGGGAATAGGAATCCATGCCTGGCGAAAAATTTCACTCATCACTAGTTACAGTTTAGTTTTAATATTTATTTGTTACCAACCCTGGCTACATCAAAGATGGGGCTACAAAAATAACAGCAGCATTTTTTAGCTTTTATTTGTCCCCAACCAAGGGAGTTGGTTATGTAAAAGTGTAAAGATTGCTATAGGTCTAATCACCTTTGCAACTAGTCCTGAAATGTTACCAAATGTATTGACATCAATGGAACTGCATTTTGGTTAAAGGGCACCAATCATGACCAAAATCATTTACTAAGTAAATACACCATGTGAAAGTTCAAGAAATCTGATTTTTAAAACAGTTAGAATTGTTTGTATAATGTAAATCATCAGCTCACTATACCTTCTGCAAGATCTCCTCTATCTCCCCTGCAGTTCTAGATGAGGCAGGCATCTTGGATTTCACTGGCTCCTCCTACCTATACCTTCCCAGCCAACAGCAGCTCTGAAATCTCGTACATGCTCAGTTGAAATTCCTTGTTGCTTATCAACCCTTCTAAGCTATTTTCAAATCAGCCAAACCTCTGTGTTAGCTGCTGTTCAGTAGTGCTGCCACCTGCTGGAAGCTAGTGTGTGCCCTTCATTTGCATAATGACTT
The DNA here is from genome assembly GCA_038501925.1 of Xenopus petersii. NCBI lineage: Eukaryota > Metazoa > Chordata > Amphibia > Anura > Pipidae > Xenopus > Xenopus petersii. The sequence continues at coordinate 117,498,378 of CM076681.1, forward strand.
TACCAGCAGGGGACAAGATAGGGAAATCTCCTTATACTTCTAGTGGAGGAGTTTACTAAAACAAGGCATTCTGGGTAGAATACTCAAAGCAGTGTAACAATCTGAGCATGCTCCTGAAATTTGCATATTATAGTCTCTGTTATAGTCTCAGTAGGGCCTCCCTCAGTGAAAGAACCCATTTGACAAAGTAAGGGATTTTTTTTTTTTTAAAACCTGCAGTTTTTTCAAAAAACTATATATGTAGTTTGATTAAATGTGTTTAGCTTGTACTGGTCAGATTGTTAATATGTGATAGGTGCCCTTTAAGTAAAATGTTTGCATATTATAAATGTATCTGTATTTATCATCAAAGAAAAGTATTTCATTATAATCACACTAATTGGTTTCCTAATGCCATTGATCTAGATGGTTACTTAGCAACCAGTAACCAACATTTTAAAACAATAATTTATGCATTGTAAACACCAAACAGCAAACTTTCAATGTTCAGCCAGAGTAAATCACTGTAATTGTGTAACGACTCTTAACTGGCAAAAATGTGGCATCAGAGTAACAGAAACATTCTCAAATATTGCTATGGCTTCTAGCGGCAAGAAAATAACTGTATGAAGAAAGAACAATAACAGATCGCTGTTGATAATTCCAGAGTATTGAACACACATGACCATAAATTTTATTATAGATGCAAGAGAATTCACCAATGAGAATGCTGAATGCTGATTACCAGGACTATGTCATCTTGCTGTTCTAATTAATGATGAGCAAAAAATTTTCAATGTTTCACCTCAAAAATTATGCCCATAGACTCAAATGGGTGAACAAAATTTGAAAATATTTGACACACCACATTACGCATGGAAAAAATTTGACACCCATAGAATTTTTGCTGTTTCGCGAATTTTGGAAATGCCAATTCTAGCCCAACACTAGTTATCTTACAGAAATGATTATGTAATTTTGGCTTCATTATATTACACTCTAATCAAACATGGGGATAAAGGACAAATCCGGTTAAAGCTTTCAACTCCAATTGCAGAAATAAAGAGAATGGAGACATAGATCAGGTGGGATTCACATTGAAGGATTATTTTGCATTTAATGCAGTCACAGGGGAAACATTTTATTAAGCAATATTACTTTAAGAATACAACCCTGGCTTATATTTGTAATATAATACCTACCTGTTTTTAGATTTTAAAGGAGAATTAACGCAGAGTGAGGGAAGGCGTTTGGGGAGATTGGTCGATGCAAAGACGAGCCGATTAGATTTGTTGCCGCAAAGACTAGCCGATTAGTAGGGATGGCGCGAACTGTTCGCCGGCGAACTTGTTCGCGCGAACATCGGGTGTTCGCGCTCGCCGGAAGTTCGCGAACGTCGCGCGACGTTCGCCATTTTGGGTTCGCCATTGTTGGCGCTTTTTTTTGCCCTCTCACCCCAGACCACCAGGTACATGGCAGCCAATCAGGAAGCTCTCCCCTGGACCACTCCCCTTCCCTATAAAAACCGATGCCCTGCAGCGTTTTTTCACTCTGCCTGTGTGTGCTGAAGAGATAGTGTAGGGAGAGAGCTGCTGCCTGTTAGTGATTTCAGGGACAGTTGAAAGTTTGCTGGCTAGTAATCGTGTTGATACTGCTCTGTTATTGGAGGGACAGAAGTCTGCAGGGGTTTGAGGGACATTTAAGCTTAGGTAGCTTTGCTGGCTAGTAATCTACCTTCTACTGCAGTGCTCTGTATGTAGCTGCAGTGGGCAGCTGTCCTGCTTCTGATCTCATCTGCTGACTGCTGCAATAACAGTAGTCCTTGTAAGGACTGCTTTTATTTATTTTTTTGTTCCAATACAGAGCAGTATCAAGCAGATTACTAGCCAGCAAACTTACTATCATCTGTCCCTGAAATCACTAACAGCTCTCCCCCTACACTATCTCTTCCAAGCACACACAGGCAGATTTTTCAGATACATTTTTGCCCTTGATCCCCCTCTGGCATGCCACTGTCCAGGTCGTTGCACCCTTTAAACAACTTTAAAATCATTTTTCTGGCCAGAAATGTCTTTTTTAGATGTTAAAGTTCGCCTTCCCATTGAAGTCTATGGGGTTCGCGAACCGTTCGCGAACCGCTCGCATTTTTGCGCAAGTTCGCGAATATGTTTGCGAACTTTTTTTCCGACGTTCGCTACATCCCTACCGATTAGTCGCCAGGCGACCAAATCTCCCCAAAACGCCCAGTGTGACCTTACCCTTAAAGGGCATGTAAAGTCTAAAATAGAATAAGGCTAGAAATGCTGTATTTTGTATACTAAATATAAACAAGAACTTACTGCACCACAAGCCTAATCAAACAAATAATTTATGCTTTCAAAGTTGGCTACAGGGGGTCACCATTTTGTACCAAACATCCTTGCAAGACTAAGACTGTGCACATGCTCAGTGGGGTCTGGGCTGCTTAGGGGTCGTCATAAACAAAGCTGCTTGAGTTCTGCATGGCTGGAAGTAAGGCGGGGGCTCCCCCTGCAGTTCATAAGTATCATTGTTTCCCTGCTCAGCAGTTAGTGACCATCTGACAATTCCTATCCACAGCAGTAAATGAAGGGAGAATTTCACTGCATACAGTCAGGTTTCTAATAAAAACAGTACACATTTTTTAATTAAAGTATATTGGAGATAGGTTTCTTTTTCATTAAAGAAAGTAAAAATGGGATTTAATTTTTTTGCCTTTACATGCCCTTTAAGCTCTAAAGAGCAGGGCCTGTTGTTGATTGAATTAACTCTGTGTGTGTGATGTATGTGCTCTTCTACTGTATGAAACTGCAACATTTGTTAGTGCTTGATATACAGTATTCTTGTTCATAATAATAAATCAAAGGCAAGTTCAATCAGTCGGCTGGATCCTATGAATATGCTTTTGATTGGCGCCACCTCTTCACAGAAATGATAGACGCATTGTTAGGATGCATGCCTTTATCACAAATGCCAGAATAAATCTGTCTGCCATTGATTTAGCACATATAATTACACATTTATTAAGGTCACCCGTATTGATAAATTCAGCTGTGCAAAGGGGGCAACACGGATTTACTATAAGCTAAATGGTTTCTGAAAGGACAACTGCATTGATAAATTATGTAGGCTACACACAGGACTAAATATTAATATAAATATTTTAGCTAAACCTTTCAGTATATTATATGTCACACACATCACAGCTAGACTTGAGTCAGAGTGTGATGTCGTCTCGCTTTCTCTCGCCATGTCCCATTTGGAGAATACAAGGCTGCCATTATACAGCAATGAAAGGATGTATTTAATGGAGACTACAGAAGGACATTCAGTTAAATATATACAGTATTATACCTACATTATTTAAGAATTTTGCACATGAAAACTATTTTTTGTACTTTTTCTTGAGAAAAACAAGCCTAAAGCTGGCCATCAATGCCAACTTAGATCATACTGCTCAACCCTCTAGGCATGTATGGCCAGCCTTGCAACCATGTGTAGAGCAGTTATCCCCAACCAGTGGCTCGTGAGCACCATATTGCTCACCAAACCTTTCGGATGTTGCTTCCAATGGCCTTACAGAAGCTCCTTATTTTTGAATTCCTGGCTTGGAGGCAAGTTTTTGTTGCATAAAAGCCAGGTGTACTGCCAAACAGAGTCCCTGTAGTCTGACATTCCACACAGGGGCTACCAAATAGCAAATCACTGCACTTATTTTGCATCACACAGGACATTTTTTATACTTGTGTTTCTCCCCAACACCTGATTTAGTTGGATACAGTGCGGGTCAGCCCCTGTATGGCCATTTTAACATGTCTTGAACTGTGTTCACAATATTCAGTATACAACTGATAATACATTTGACCCATAATTTACATGTATACTGTCCCCAGCCATTTTCTATGTACCATGGATGTTGGCTGGTTCCTATGCATTGGCAGATAAAGAAGGCAAAATAAGTGGAAGCTCTTCAGCACATCTATGTATATGGCTTCCTCGTACCATACGTACCAAAACTAATCTTTGCACCCACATCCATAAAAATTAGGAGCATTGGCATCAATACCTGCAGCCTAGATCCATTTTGCAGAGGTTACTACAACCTATTATTTAATAATATACTTCCTGTTCCAGACATTTAGTTCTTATTAAATCTAAGAATGGATCTCTGTGGGGAAGATATATTCTATTGTTTGCATTAGTAGTGCAGGGGGAATGATTTATTATAGCTGAAAATGTATTAAATAGCACACTATTACTTTGGCTTACACTCATGTTATAATGGCAAAATTACCATTCATTACTAGTATATTACTTAAAGGCATAATATCATCCAAAACCTTTTTCACACCTGAAAACATGTAATGTTTATTTAGTTACAAAAATGATTACCTTTTAAGTTAACTAACTGGCTATTTTTAATTTTATTTCCTTCCAGTCATTTGACTGTAATTCCCAGTGTAGAGTGTAAGGAATGATTCGAAATTCCTATTTAAATCACGATTTATTGCTTAACGATCGTTTAGGGAAACTATATGGCAGATTTACTAGAGGGGGTGAAGTGGCTAACGGTAGGGACTTTTGGCCAGAAATCACATCCGCCAGGACCTCGCCAATTTACTAACAGGCGCAGATGACAATTCACTAGTGAAAGAGACCGACAGGAAACTTTTTGCTCAGGCGAATGGTCGTGTGGATTTTACGGAAAGTTACCTCTTTCGCCAGAGTTGACTTTGCCACCACAGACCAGGCGAACTTCTAAAATGAAGTTACATTCTCCTCAATCTTACATCACTTACATCATATCCTGTCTGCCAAAAATGCATCAAAGTTGGAAAAACGCTGGAGACTTTGCCTTTTTTTAAGTGGGATTGCCTTCAAAAGTCCTAACTTGAACTTTTTTGGGTTAACATTTTTCCCCAGACATTTGAGGGCCATGGAACATTCATTTTACAATAAGCTCAAGTCTAGGGCATTATATGATCTCTTTTGTCTTTATCGAGGTTCCTTGGACATTTATAATAAAAAAGTGGCCACTTCAAGCATTTGCACAAACATCTCTAATAAAGACGTCCATACTACTTTAATGTACCCGCCCTATTCGAATGACCCAAGTGAAGGTCACTAGCGACTTTTTGCTAGGCATAAACAAACGCGAATATTCGGTATGAAATGCTTGCACTGAAGAAGTATTGCTACCGAAAAGTCACCAGCGTTCAGCGCCCAGGACACAACTTCGCATTTTAGTGAATTAACGTATTGGTAACAAGTTTGCAACTGGCGAAGTGGTTCAAAGTGTGCGAAGCAGTTTTGGCGACAATTCGCCCATTAGTAAGTATAATGAAGCAATAGAATTTTTATTGAATCAGATGAAAATTGAGCGTAGGACTGGCCAGATATGGGATGAATATTACGTAGTTGGCCAGCTTAAATATATTGCAATATATGGACAAACAATCCCTGTTTTGTTTAAAGGGTAAGGCATTTTTTATTAGCTGTATGCTCTGTCTTAAATATATTGATAATGGGTTGAGTGCAAAGGACTCTTGTATTTGTCTATATGTATTTTGTGGTCACAGCCTCATTGCACCTCTGCCTAATGGTTTTAAAAATTAGTGGTGTGCACAACTTTCCCTTGTTTGTTATAGTCCTGCTTGTCTGTGCCAATCTCTGCTTGCCCAATGCTGCCTGAGTGTGCCATTCTCTGCTTGCCCAATGCTGCCTGAGTGTGCCATTCTCTGCTTGCCCAATGCTGCCTGAGTGTGCCATTCTCTGCTTGCCCAGTGCTGCTTGCCCTATGCTACCTGTGGAATGTAAGTCTGTTAGGGGTTTGTTCTTGGGGTTATTATCATTTGGAAATTGTTGTTAAGGGCCCCTAAGGTGTTTAATCATGTGATGGGGGGTTGCTGTATTATCCACAGTGGAGGATGGGGCATATGGATTTAAGGGTATGTTTTAACATGACTTTTTCACATATGAGTGGTGAGGGATTTCCCTGCAGTGAGCACCAACCATTTGGTTTTTTGGTGTGTTACCACTGTTAATGTGGATATGATCTTAAAAGTTCTTATGGTAACATGGGAGTGGTTTAAAAGGGGCAGTGGCCAACACCGACTTCCATTATTGGCCCTCTACCACATAGGCCAGTAAAATTTTGGCCCTCGGTACCACAGAAGTTGGACAGCACTGATCTAATGGAAGGTGCAGAGCACAGGGGAGTCCTGTACATAAAGGGCACATGCCCATGGTCAGACTGGCCCAATGGCATATGGGGAGAAATCTTGGTGGGCCCTGACCCTATTCGGACCTGCCAGCCAGTCACCAATGCTCTACATCAGAAAAGATGACCTTACATTCCACTGTAGAACGCACAGCCATATTTAATTTCCCCCCCTAATTGACAATGAAGTTTGTAAGTAGCACAGCAGGAGAGGCAGTGGCTGGGGCAGAGTGGTGAGCGGTGATGGAGGAGTGGTGGTACCCCAGTCCAACTCTGCACCTATCACATCACAAGGACATAGCAATTATTAGAGAATGCGGGAGTACAGCTCCATTTTGATATGATAGGAGCCCTTTAAATCCTGCTATAGGCCTCTCTGTTACCACTCACTATCCACCCTCTGTGAATGCAACTGTAAGGGTACCTGGTGGTCTAGTGGGGTGGGCGGGGAAGCCCACCACTTCCTGTGCGGGGACACCAACAACCTTCTTCTTAGCTTTGTGCACTTGTGTTCCTCCTGGTTTGGCACGTGTCTTTTTATTTATATATATATATATATATATATATATATATATATATATTTTATCATATGCGTCTGAAGTCATACACTTATTGTCTGGTTTCCTGTTCTTGACCATTGTCTGTCCCTGACCTCTGCTGATTTGCTGCCTGTACGGACTTTTGCCTGTTACTGACCATTCTTCCCGATCCTGATTTGATCCTGGCCTGTCCCATTACTATGCTTATTCTTTCCCCATCATTCTCGCCTTGGTTCTCTCACTTTAAGACTTGGCGTCATCCCAGAAGCAGAGGGCTCCTCCCAAAGTGAAAGGTGGCTGTTATATGCAGAAATTTAAGCTGTGACTGGAACCTTGGTGTCTGTTTTGGTTTTGGGATACCAAACGTGACGGCAGCTAACATACCTTGTTTTTTATAAAACATGCACTTGCATATTTATTGAATTACTTAGACAGGGGACCAGTGAATGTGCATTAATTAACTGGCCAGGTCAGTATCACTTCCATTGTACTTAAATATATTGTAATTTAGCCTTAGGAGTGCACTCGCAACTCCCCTTTTTGTATTTGAGACTTACTATTTTATTTTATTAGACACCAGTGGGATCACCTGGCTATAGTCAGGTGATCCCACTGGTGTCTAATAAAAGGGCAGTATGGTATTTTTTTCAAAAAGAAGGTGGCAAATCTGTTCAATTGTTTTGTGATAGTATTTTTAGGGCTCTTACACACGGCCGTTCCGACCTGCGCTCCCCTGCGCTCAGTTTTTTGGCGTTCAGCCACAGGGGAGAGCAGGAATAGACGCAAGTAATTATTTGAAATGGGGCTGTACTCACTCAGGCGCGTGTAGGCGACGAACGCAGGTTCAGACGCAACATGCTGCATTTTTCCTGCGTTCGGCGCCTACACGCGCCTGAGTGAGTACAGCCCCATTTCAAATAATTACTTGCGTCTATTCCTGCGCTCCCCTGCGGCTGAACGCCAAAAAACGGAACGCAGGGGAGCGCAGGTCGGAACGGCCGTGTGTAAGAGCCCTTAATGCTGAAAGGGGATTTAACTTTTGTACATCAATCACCTGTATCTGATCCCTAATCTGAGCTACACTTATTAGCCTTAAGAAAACAACCTTAGAATAATGTCAGTTTTAAATTGTATAAATACAGGACAAGGTTGTGACTTTGAACTTTTGCTAAATGCTAATTAGGCTTCAGGTAAACACAATGGGAGTTAAACATCCATATCAATTATATCCCTTAATTAAATTCATCAACAAATCTAGATCTGCATGCATTAGGACCAGACTAATGAATTGTTATACAATGTGTTTACTAACATGACAAATGACTGTCTCACATTCATTTTAAGGGGCAGTCCTACTTCATGTTACATATTTATGGCTGAAGAGAAACAGATTATATTTTGAAATAGTGTCGAAAAAATGCTTCAGAAACATACAGGCAGATTAATTGGCACGGGGGGGGGTGGGACTCAATTGCAATGAGAATCACATTGTTCAATTCCTTTTACAAATAATTATTTTTTTTAAAAAAATCTCAAAAAATTAAATAGCTTGACTATTTTATATACTCCTCCCTCTGACTTCTATAGCAGCTCGCCAGGTTTAAATGTTCAATTTTTGAATTCTAATTTTTGAGATTTTTATTTTAATGATATATAGTGAGGAACAAAATCTTTATCAGACATCATAGTGGAATTCTGCATTTTTCACAATTATTTTTGTGAAACTGTGGCACAATGTAAACTTAATCCATAAAAAAACCCAGAGAAAAACACAGCGTAAAAAAAACCCATGATAAAACACCCATTGACTTTTGAGTGAAAAAACAGACTTATTCACTCATTACTACTGATATATTTAAAAAAATCAAGATGTATCTACTGACTTGTGGAAGAAACACATGTATTACATTATAGAGGTATGGGACCCATTATCCAGAATGCTCGGGACCTGGGGTTTTCCTGATAAGCGATCTTTCCGGAAATTGGATCTCCATACATTAAAGTCTACTTAAAAATATTTTAACATTTACTAAAACCAATAGGATTCTAAAGAGGAATAATATTGTAGTTGGGATCAAGGCACTGTTTTATTATTACAGAGTAAAAGGAAACAATTTTATAAATGTGAATTATTTGGTTAAAATGGAGTCTATGGGTGATGGCCTTCCCATTATTCTGAGCTTTGTGGATAACGGATCCCATACCTGTACTAGAAACCCACTGTAGTATGCATAAAAAAATCATTTACCTTACATTTTAAGAAATGTTGTTTCTTGCTTTGGCCTAATTTTCTGCTGTATAATTTATCAGAACACATTAAACATCATGTACAAATACAGTCCAGTGTGCAAAGTGCCATTTTGGACAAAATTTGCCATGTGTTTTTTAAGCCACGATGCAGCCTTTTTTACCCACCACTCCACTGTAATGCTTTTGTGCTCAATGCATAAACATACACAAAATTGTGTGTGTGTGCGTATTGACAAAATAGGTGTTAAACTGGCCATATATGCAAAGATCCAATCGTACGAATCAACTTACGATCGGACTTTCCCATTTCCCGACCCGCCACTAACCATTCAGATCAAAGTCTTACCATTCCGATCAAATAAAGTAGTTAAAGGGATACTGTCATGGGAAAAAAAATTTTTTCAAAATGAATCAGTTAATAGTGCTGCTCCAGCAGAATTCTGCACTGAAATCCATTTCTCAATTCAATGTAGGAAATCTGACATGGATCTAGACATATTGTCAATTTCCCAGCTGTCCCAAGTCATGTGACTTGTGCTCTGATAAACTTCAATCACTCTTTACTGCTGTACTGCAAGTTGGAGTGCTATCACCCCCTCCCTTTTCCCCCTCCAGCAGCCAAACAAAAGAACAATGGGAAGGTAACCAGATAACTGCTTCCTAACACATGCTAACAGCTGCCTAGTAGATCTAAGAACAACACTCAATAGTAAAAACCCATGTCCCACTGAGACACATTCAGTTACATTGAGAAGGAAAAACAGCAGCCTGCCAGACAGCATTTCTCTCCTGAAGTGCAGGCACAAGTCACATGACATGGGGCAGCTGGGAAATTGACAAAATGTCTAGCCCCATGTCAGATTTCAAAATTGAATATAAAAAAATCTGTTTGCTCTTTTGAGAAATGGATTTCAGTGCAGAATTCTGCTAGAGTAGCACTATTAACTGATGTGTTTTGAAAAAAACATGTTTTCCGATGACAGGATCCCTTTAATGAACAGATCAGCCAATGTTCTGCCCCTGACAGCAATCGTACGATAGTTATGTCTGATAAAGCTAGTGACAGTCTCCCACTGAAAATCGTACGCTCAGCAATACACGCAGAGATATTATCGGCAGGCGACAGAAATTTTCTAACCTGTCCGATCGACCAAACGACCGATCTCCGCCGGACGAAAAATGAAGGGACTCTCCACACATGGTCCGAAAATCGTACGATTCGTATGATCGGATCGTTGTGTCTATGGCCAGCTTTAGTTGTGGCCAAATTGTAGTGTGGATTGCAAATATCCGGTGCTTGGCATTAAAAATACATTGGCATGAGTTTCATGGGGCACAAGTCTGTTTCACCAGTTGACGCTGCCCGCAGTGGGAAAAGCATCAGTAGACACAAATGTATGAGATTCAACAGAAATGAATGACCACACATGATTGCATCTATTAGATTTTTCCGAATGCTCTCTATTAGATTTTTCCGAATTAGTTTGCTAATTGCCCCCAACTTAGGGTACTAAGTGTGAAAACATGGTGGTTTGCTCCTAGTTTTTGCACTTTTGCCCTTATTAAGTGCCTTGCAGATAGCACCCTGGCTGGAACTGAACCCAGGACAGGCATGTGAAATGCCCATATGAGCATGAATTGTTTTTGTTGTAAATAGACGCAATAAACATTTACTAAGATTTATTTCATTATTTAAAAACCCTTCAAATGATCTCATTATATATGCTTGGTACAAAGGTGGCATTTTACACTAAATGGTAAAAAAAAATAAACCCTTGCCTGATCTGTATATTTTATGTTGTGATTTTCAGAGAAATTCTTTTTCCCCTAACCTTGTTTGCCGAGTGCCTAGGTTTGCTGACATGCTCTACTTGAGTAAATTGTATTTAGACAACAGCATATTTCATTTGTGTCTTTAGCAATGACTAGGCCAAGGTCAGTTTTATATTCTGCTCTAATCATAAAGTGACACTTGAGATAAACAGAATGTTTACTTTCCCTGTGTGAGCCGAAGCTGATATGTAAATTTATCCTTATTCTTTCATCAAATTTGCATTTACCCTCTTATTCAAACACAGCACAGCTCCAACTCAAACAGCTTTAATGATGGTCAACCCTTTATGACCGATCGCCATATCAGGGAGGAAAGAAACGGCAATTTAGATTAAAATGAAAAGAGTAGCAAAAAAAAAAAAAACAGCAGATAGCGTCACCCGGTTAGGCAGTAATTGGATAACTTTTTCATAGAAGTGAATGTGTTTTGATGCTTGACTGGTTGAAAAGTCATTGCTCGATTCTTCTATTTTATTATACGCTCTTTATCTGCGAGGAGCAGGCCATACTCACCTGCCATTATTTTGTTCTGATCAAACAAACCCGCAAGCGTAAAACTATTCTGTAAAGGGAAATCTACATGAAAACAAGAGACTTTTCTCTCCATTCTCCAACCTACAGTACCTGAGCCTGTAAAAAAACAGCCCTTTTTTTTTTTTTAAAACATTTCCGTAGGAGTTTGGCTTTTGCCTAAGCGCTCTGTATACAAAGGCTTAAAGAATTTAAAAAAAAAAAAGTTTTTTATTCGACTTGTAGTTTTCTGTGATCAGATTATCATACCCCTGCATGCGGCTTAAGGAAAACATTCGTTGCTTCTGTGAATGAAGGGGGGCTTAGTTTGTTATTAGTGATGCATTCTCTGTTATCAAAGGGAAAAGCCTAATAGCTTTAGAAATTAGTATTTTCATGTTCCCTAAGGCTATATAAAACGCAGGTATAGACACATCCTTATATTTCTTTTTTAATGGACCATAACAATAGGGAACGTGTACAACAGTGAGACCATAATTAGTTTGTTCTCTATTTGTCCTGGGCAATGAGCTTCATTTTCTCTATGCATTATAATAAAGGGTTATACAGCACAACTTTATTTTTAAACCAGTGGTTTAGCTGTTAAAATAACTAGCTCTTTATAGCCAATTTGCTAGTAACGGCAGCAACAATTCCAACCATGTTATTTGTCTCATTTGAAGCAGTAAAATATGATCAAGTTCCACAAAGAAATAAAAAAGACAGTCTAGACAACAGAGGGAAAGTGGTGCGAGACTCCTCACTTGATTTGCTTTAGGTTTAAAGAAAAATAAGGAATGCGGACGATTAATGGCGCTCGGTTACTGAATATTTGTAAATTGGAATGTCAGGCACATTAATGCTTTGTTCGGTCAAGCAACGCTGGTAACATAATTCAGGTCACTGGTACAAAGGCAAATGTCTGTTCTAACTTTAGGGCATGTCTTATACGGGATAAAAAAAAAAAGAAAGCAAAAGAATAAAAGAGAAAGGAGAGGAGAATGAAAAGACGGCAAAATTGCTTTTCAGGCTGTCAAATGGCTATCTAATAGTGGCAGGGCTGCAGAGAAACAGATATCTGCCTTTCTGTGGAGCCTGCAAGTATTTCTACCATTCACCAAGCCAAGGGATGCCACACACATTCTGTTTGTTCAACATAAGCAAACAGATTGTAAACTGGCTGATAATTTTTGTACTGACAATGTCATTTACAGCTGTCAGCCTTTTGTCTGTCGTGTTTGCTTTATTCAAATATGAACCAAGTGGACCTCCCTTCCACCGCTTTCTTCTGCATTAAAATCCCATCAATTCTCTTCCATTCTGTCTTATCTAAAATTCATTGGAGGCCAGTCACTTGGATGAATGCTTTGGTGTTTCCATGGAGGCAAGAAGTCTAGTGTGGACTTTTGAGGATTAGGAAGTTTCAGATTTAAGTCTTGAAGTGCAGATTTATTTTACTTCTTTTTTTTTTTTCCTACTTGCTATCGCAAAGGGGCGGATGAATTTCAATGCTTTATTTTGCCGGCTTTTCAGTATATCAAAGAATTTATAGAGGATACGAAAAGTGTGTTTTTCTCTGTTAAACATAAAAATAAATTTGATTTACCTTATGGAAATCGGGTCATTTTAATAACACAGCAGGCATTCTTCCCGTAGAATCTTTAACAGCAGCTATAGACATAAAATAAATTCTAACACTCTCAGCTTGATTTTGATCCAGCTTCTTTCCATGGAGTTGTACAGAGATCTCGAAGCATCCTCTATTGTTAAAGGAGGTCATGGCATTTTCTGTTAAATAATTCACATCAAACTGTCTTTTTCTGAAAGCAGCTGCAGATGTTGCCAGTTTGTTAGAGCAAGGCAAGTCAGAAAAAAGAGAATAAAAAGAATATACATATACTACTATGGACAATGGGACAACATAGAACAAGACAGCATAAATGATATCCTTAAATAGCTAGATGTAGTCTGGAGTTTATTTTACATTTCTCACTTTACTCTACTTTAAGGGGATTTATTGATCAAAATCCGAAAACGAGTCGGACCAAATCCGCACAGATTTATCCCCCTATTTATCAGTAAATGATCCCGAAAATGTCTTGTGCTGGGAAAAAACTCGATAAAATCGTTGTAAAAAAAATACAAATACCGAAACTTTTTCGATTTGATGCCCGAATACTGCAACTTTTTCATTTTTTCAGGATATCTTCGGGATATCAGCCATTGACTTCTGCATGAACTTCTGAGTTGGAGTATTTTTTTATTCAGACTTTTAACACCATCTGGGTTTTTCATCGGAGTTGTGATTTTCCCCTTCAAAAGTACAACCAGAAAAAAATCAGACTTTAGTAAATAACCCCCTAATTGTATGACAATAGGTGGCAAAAGCTTACATTTAAGGTTAATTGTTGTTATATTCAACATGACATGAATATTAAATTGATTTCTCTAGATTTATTGCATTTGATTGCCTGTGGTTTTGGATATAGACATACAATTGCACTGTACAGAGATACATCAATAGATATTAACCAAAGGTGGCCATAGTAGTTTAGATTTTTAAAAGATTTTTTTCGTTATCTTAAGACCAAGTTTATCTTGAAATGATTGTTTAAGGGTAAGGGCACACTGGGGATTCCGGGAGAGTTAGTCGCCTGGCGACTAATCGCTGCAACTTTGCGGCGACCAATCTCCCCGCCTTTCCTCACTCTGCGCTGGCTAAAATGAAAAATTGCCGGCTCTAATCACACGCGGCGATTCGTTTTCTGAAGTCGCCCAAAGTTGAGGAAAAGAAGTGGTACTTGTTTAGCAAGCTTCACAATTTGGCAAAACACAATACCAATCTGAGATTTGGGGGGACATTCACTTAGTTCGAGTGAAGGAATAGAATAAAAAAAACGTAGAATTTCGAATGTTTTTTTTGGCTACTTCGACCATCGAATTGGCTACTTCGACCACGACTTCGACTTCTACTAAAAATCGTTCGAATATTCGACCATTTGATAGCCGAAGTACTGTCTCTTTAAAAAAAACTTCGACCCCCTACTTCGCCAACTTAAACCTACCGAGTTGCAATGTTAGCCTATGGGGAAGGTCCCCATAGGCTTTCTAACAATTTTTTGGTCGAATAAAAATCATTCGATCAATGGATTAAAATCCTTCAAATCAAACGATTCGAAGGATTTAATCGTTCGTTCGATCGATTTTTCTTTCGATTGAACTATTTGCGGTAAATCCTTCGACTTCGATATTCGAAGTCGAAGGATATACATTCGCATTCGAATATCAAGGGTCAATTAACCCTCGATATTCGACCATATGTAAATCTGCCCTTTAGAGTTAAAGGGGTAGTTCACCTTTCAATTAACTTTTAGTATGCTGCAGACATTGATATTCTAAGACAATTTGCAATTGCTCTTCATTTTTGTTTTCTTTTGGTTTTTCAGTTATTTAGATTTTTGTTCAGCAGCTTTCCAGTTTGGTATTTCAGCAGCTATCTGGTTGCTAGAGTCTTATTTACCTTAGCAACCAAGTAGTGGTTTGAAAGAGACTGGAAAATTAATAGGGGATGGACTGAATAGAATGATAAGTAATAAAAACTAACAATAACAATAAAATTGTTGCCTCACAGAACAGTAGTTTGTGGCTGCAGGGTTAGTGACCCCCATTTGAAAACTTAGAAGAGGCAGGAAAAGATGAAGGCACATCATTTAAAAAAAAAACTATTAAAAATAAAGATCAATTGTAAAAATGCCAGGAATAAGACATTCTATAATATCCAAAAAGTTAACTTTTAGCTATTCATATCTATTGAAATGGCATAGATTAAAATCTATGGTCAAAGAAATCTTACATTTTCCTTAGAAAAGTAGGAATAGATAAAATTATTAACATATGCATTTTATATTGTATAGCGGTGCTTGAACCCAAAAGAGCATGAATTACTTTTAATATAAAGCAACTTTCTAGCATTCTTGCCATTTTTTCCCACTGCCTAATGTGTTTCATTGCTCTTATTTATTTCTATATATTTCCTGATACTTTTACATGAAACCCACAACAATGGACCAGATTTCATTTGATGAGAACAAAGTATCTCCTAATTCAATTCTGAATTTCCCCATAGACTTCAGTTGGAGTTTGTATGTGACAGACCATGGGATACATTTTTCCCATTGAGGTGCACCTGGTCCGATATTTGAAATTAAAAAGAAAATCAAAATACAATGTAGCATCTTAATTAAACGAAATCACAATATTCAAAAGTTGCACGAATTGAAAAATTTATAATGAACAACTGTATACCGGATATTATATATTTTGTGCTTGTTTGGAGTTTGTGTGTGTCGTGGCAACTGTGCATTTATGCCATAAAACTCTTCCTGCTGCACAATAATGATTTGTTTGCAGAGTACAAAGTACATTCACTGACATGTGGCCTGCAGACAGCTTGTCCTTCCAGCTTTGTGAGCGTGTTGAGATTGCCCTCTAAAAACACATCAGACTCAAACCATTGTTAGTCCTAGCTAAAAGCTGTTTAGTTTCTAGTTCTAGTTCATCATATCCTTGGACAGACATTTTACTACTAAAACAAATACCTGCTAAAAAGATTCCAAAGTCAGAAAGAATGTGATACACTTAGGGGATTATTTACTAAAATCTGAAAAATTCTCATTATTTTATTAAAGGAAAACTATACCCCCCAAACAATGTAGGTCTCTATTAAAAGATACTGAGTAAAACAGCTCATGTGTAAAACCCTACTTCATGTAAATGAACCATTATCATAATAATATACTTTTTTAGTAGTATGTGCCATTGGGTAATCATAAATAGAAAATTGCCATTTTAAAAAATAAGGGCCGCTCCCTGAGATCGTAAGATTCACTGTGTACACATACAAACCACATGTAAGGTCACATGAGCCAATTAACAGACAGAGTTCTGCCTTTTGCTTCCTCACTTCTTCCTGTTACAGTTAGTGTTGTAGTATTTCTGGTCAGGTGATCTCTGAGGCAGCACAGATAGAGTCACAAAATGGTGGTTCAAGGCAAGAGATGTAAAAGGGCAATATTTATGTAAATATATATTCCAGTTTGGTAAGATTCTTTAATATGTCATTCAATTTGATATAAACTATCTGTTGCTTAAGTATTCATTTTGGGGGTATAGTTTTCCTTTAAACCACTTCGATCAAACTCCCATCAGCATTTTAACCTTATTTATAAATAAAGTAACTCGGAAAAATCTGGTACGGGAAAAAAATCTATAAAATCGTGAAAAAATCCAAATCTTATGATTTTTACAGATTTGACCCCTGAGATTATTGCCCAAACACCACAAATTAATCAGATTATTCAACGAAACCTAACACAGATCATGATATCTTCCAATTCTAAAAGGGACACCTTCCAATGACTTCTACATAAGATGGATCTTTGAGATGGAATACTTTTTATTCAGACTCACTACAAGATTTTCCACTTTAAAACTCCAACGAGAAGAAATCTGACTTTAACAAATAACCCCCTTATTGTTGCTTAAAGCAACCCCTATGAATGCTGTGCTATTACTCATTACACATATTTTATTTTCTTAATTACCCGGATAATATAGTTAGTTTTTGGGACTGAACCTCTAAGCTGCATTTACTTACTGCCTACCTCTCTTGGACTAAAACAACATAAGGGTTATCCTCTCTGTGTCAGGCAATCACATTTCAAGAGAAACTATTGCCAATACTGTATGAAATATAATCAATTAAAATTCTGTACTGTTTCTAAAATAAAATAACTCTTCAATATCTCCCCCTCAGTATCTGTCTCTCGTCATTCTTTCTTCACGCTGGAGTCGGAGATTGATTGACAGATCTAATACAACTTTTTTCTAAAAGATGATTAAAGCTCACTCTCGAAATAACCAGAAGTGCTGTCTCTCTAAATGCAGAACTTGTGATGGAGTCAGTTATTTTTGTTACATTTTGTTTATGCTGGAGTCTATTTATTTTAGCTTTAATGCATGTGCTAGGAAAGGGACCCCCTAAAAGATGTATTAGGTCTACCTATCAGTCAAAATCTGTCCACGAAGAGAGAATAAAGAGAGACTGTTGTTTCAACTTTTTTTTTTTGTTTTTTTACCAGGAAATATCAGTGTTGTAGGAGAGAGAGAAAGTTATAGAGTTATATAAAGCGTTATATGTATAGTTTTTAATTGTAGCCTATTGTGTGGTTGATTCAAAGGCATTATTGTTTAACAACAAAGCAAATTTAAATAGATACATTTAAAAAGCTTAATAATAAATAAGCACATTCTGTAACTTGTTTCTTAAATGCACTGAATTATTTAATAATTTCTTCCTATGTCCATTTTTATTTATGATGCATTGCAATATTCCTTAACTTGGTCAGCCACTTTCCTTTGTTTTAAAGTTTATCCGTGCTTAAGTGTGTCTATCTGGAAAGATATTAAAATGTCTACATAAAACATGCAAATGGCTTCTTCCACATTCATACAGCTTAATGATCTCTCAGCCACCGAAAGAGAGTTCATTTGTGTTAGAGGGTACAACGGACATTTATCAATATCACTTCCAATTAATGGGGATTTATTAATATTTTTGTTTGAAGCACGTTGTTTGTACATAATACATTTTACCTAAAATTCTGTTAACTTTGATGAAATTATACCTTTAAAACAAGTTTTATTTATGACCTTATTTTCTTGCAAAGTGATGACTTGGAGTTCCTCTAAATTCCTGTTTTTGAATTAAAGCTCCTGAGGACATCACTTTAGCAAATTATACTGCATTATGGGCTGCTAGGGGACCTTCCCTGGTTCCATAACCTGTGCATGGAGACTCTCTAACTATCACTTTAATTAGTTAGAAATGTCTACCCAGTTGTACACAGAAAATCCTACTAAGCATTCTGCCACCTCAATGCTCATTCATAAGGAATGGAGAGTCATCTACCTTGGCCCCTGTACTGGTGTTATCTGAGAGAAATTAAAATAAAAGGAAACCAAGTGACAATTGAAAAAGGAAGACAAGGAGCAATAGAAAAATAACAGCAGTGCAAAATTTGGTGCACATTGACCCTATTCAGTTTCTTGCATCAATATATGCTTTTTTTAATGCCAATGTGTCCTGGTATGTCCCTTCAATCTGCACAGGGGCAGACACTAAGGGGCCGATTCACGAAATTCGGGTGAAGGGTTCGAATAAAAAAAAAAATCGAATTTCGAAGTTTTTTTGGGCTACTTCGACCATCGAATGAGCTACTTCGACCTTCGACTTCGAATCGAACGATTCGAACTAAAAATCGTTCGACTATTCGACCATTCGATAGTCGAAGTACTGTCCCTTTAAGAAAAACTTCGACCCCCTACTTCGGCAGCTAAAAGCTACTGAAGTCAATGTTAGCCTATGGGGAAGGTCCCCGTAGGCTTGCCTGTGATTTTTTGATCGAAGGATTTTCCTTCGATCGTTGAATTAAAATCCTTCGAATCGTTCGATTCGAAGGATTTAATCGTTCGATCGAACGAAAAATCCTTTGATCGATCGAACGCAGGATTTGCGCAAAATCGTTCGACTTCGATATTCGAAGTCGAACGATTTTAGTTCCCAGTCGAATATCGAGGGTTAATTAACCCTCGATATTCGACCCTTCGTGAATCGGCCCCTAATGGTAGGTAACCCTGAAATTACTTTCAGCCTGAACCTTATAGTGTTTCCAGGGTCCTGACACTACATTGTTGGATGTTGAAGGATGATACAAGCAGTGCATGAATGATGCTAACACTGTTTTGTTCTGATTTCATATTATATCCTGCTAGGCAATGGGAACAATGAGCAAATTGGCAATCTACCCTACACAAACTAAACCTGTAACTCAAAAATGAGCCTTACCTTATGCTGTCTCATTGGGCTTCATTTTACAATAGATAATATTTCATATATTATTTTATAAATAATCAAGGTTGAACCCCAGACTCAATCAAAACAAATCTACTCCATCCCTGTTAAGCTATAAAAATCAATTTAGAAAAAAAACCCCATAAAGGCAAATTTGAAACCACAAAAACATATATAGTGCAATATAAACCATTTAATATGTGAGCATTAAAGAGATGGACAATGGGGATTGCAAGATAGGTTGTGATGGTAAGGGTTGATGTGATATTGATGTGTAATTAACACACAAAAAAAGTGATATATGAATTAAATTGTTTTACATACATTGCAGATTTTTTAAAATGGAAACTTATTTAAAGGCTCATTAAGCCTCGGTGAAATAATTTCCCCATGGTTTCTTTGTATACCCGAACTAGCACTTATCTCTTCAGACTATGTAAAGCCACAAGAGCTGACTGGGAGATTTGCAGGCAAGATCACAATTCAGAGAGAAAAAGTCCCACAGTAGGATTTGCCTTTGTGTTCCTGACTAAGGGCACTGAGCGGATCACAGGCCTCATCCTGATGTTGTTTACACAGGGAACAATCAGTAATGTATGAATAATAACGCCACCCTGTGATCATGACTAATTGAATTGCAGCATGCTGTGGAGGTGATGAAGAAGCTTTGCAGGATTTTAGTCCATCACTCTGGGTGTTTTGTAGATTGATGCAGACAATGATTGATGGTATGTGCTTTTGGCAAAATAGGTTATACTGTACATCTTATTGCAAGTATATTTCCCTATGTAAAAACTTTGTTTCTTAGTCATCATAGCAGGAATATGACTTTTTCAAAGATTATACATATATACAGCCCTGTGCAGATAGATTGAGAGACTGACACAAAAGATCAAATAACTGAATCTGCTGTGTATTATTTTCTCTCCAATAATATTTCATTTGCTTTCAAGCTGCAAGTGTAAATCAAAAGCAGGGCACATTACTATCCCAAATCAGTGGAAGTACAGTAACACATTGTAGAGTAAGTAGAGAGAATAATTTGCACCTGTTGTAAGATATTAGGAAGTCACAGAGGAGTCCTGTGATCATATTAAAGCAGAAGGCTCTACATGTTCGTATTTCGTCCATTTTCATAAATCATATTGTTTTAGTGCCAAATTCTAATTATGCTAAACCTTGAAAAATTCACAATTTATTAAAGGGATACTGTCATGGGAAAATTTTTTTTTTCAAAATGAATCAGTTAATAGTGCTACTCCAGCAGAATTCTGCACTGAAATTCATTCCTCAAAAGAGCAAACAGATTTTTTTATATTCAATTTTGAAATCTGACATGGGGCTAGACATTTTGTCAATTTCCCAGCTGCCCCATGTCATGTGACTTGTGCCTGCACTTCAGGAGAGAAATGCTGTCTGGCAGGCTGCTGTTTTTCCTTCTCAATGTAACTGAATGTGTCTCAGTGAGACATGGGTTTTTACTATTGAGTGTTGTTCTAAGATCTACCGGGCAGCTGTTATCTTGTGTTAGGAAGCTGCTATCTGGTTACCTTCCCATTGTTCTTTTATTTGGCTGCTGGGGGGGGGGGAGGGGGGGTGATAATCACTCCAACTTGCAGTACAGCAGTAAAGAGTGATTGAAGATTATCAGAGCACAAGTCACATGACATGGGACAGCTGGGAAATTGACAAAATGTCTAGCCCCATGTCAGATTTCAAAATTGAATATAAATAAATCTGTTTGCTCTTTTGCTTTTGCTCTAAATCCAGAACAAGTGCTAGGCTCCCTGGTCATAGCTCTGCTTCCACCTGTAGCAGCCGTCTTTGGCCTCGGGAGAAGCCCTCAGTTACTCAGATGCCGCCAGGTCTTAATAAGATAGGAGCCAAGCAAGAGTTGTTTACCAAGGATTTAGGATGGAAGGCAACACAACTCTGAAGGATCTAACGGAATGGCATGGTCAGACAGGCCGAGTCGGTACAGGTAGAGTTCAAGCAAGGTAAGACAGTCAAGGATCAGGATTGGAGAGTTCAGGGTAAGCATTTATTAGACTTACAAATCGGATGTAGTCACATGGTTCAAAATATAATGGGATTGATACAAAAATCAGATGTGTAAACTACATGAAAATGTTTCCATTCAATGCGACATGATGCATGCTGCAGCTTCATCTGACGAAATAAAATCTGATGATGCCTGACCAACTTTTTTTTCTATTGAAATACATTGGGGTATATTTATCAAAGCATGAAGTTAGAGATCACCACAGTCTGCTAGAGTAAAATACCGTCTCTCTCCATTCATTTCTACACTCTTTGATGAATACTCCCTATTGTCTGTTGGATGTAGACACATGAACAAAAACACACCATCCAACTTTGTCTGATCCAACTTAACATTCTAGCTCTAGGGGGATTGGATTTTGTAGGATCCTACAAATCTCATGCTGTTGCATGGCAAGATCAGATAAAATCTGACCCACAAAATCTGATCAAAATTCCCTGTGTAGTTTTATCTTTAAACCACTAAAATGAGAATGTTGATAAATAAACCTCCAACCATGGGTCATAAAGTTTTCAAGTTTAAAAAATGCCTGTAATCGCTATAAAAATGCAGTCACACATTTTCCCATTTTTTTTAAGTGATTTTCATGTTTACAAATGGGGTTTAAAACTTGTTTAACAGCTTCCTTGAATGATAAAAATTCTCAAAAAGTTCCAGTGAAACATTTGATCATGTTTTTTCTTCATCACTGTTTTGCCTCAACCTTCTCAATTTTTAAGAAATGTAATCCTAGGTCACTCCCATATCAGCAAAACCAGTACATCAACCCCTAAACCACACTCTTCTGATCTACATACAATAGAGCTTTATAAATAATATAATATATTTATTAACACACATTTCCACTACTACTGCTGCTGCTGAAGAGCATAGTGTTACCCCTACACTACTTAGTGCAGAGACACACGGTCAGATTGGGGAGATTAGTCGCCCAATTAGTCATCACAAGGCAACTTCGGGCGACTTTGGAAAACAAAGTGATCCGATGGCCATCCCACCGGCGATTTACATTCTAGCTGGCAGGAAGACAGTTCGGAGAGATTCGTCGCCCAGAAGAAGAAGAGATTTGACCCGGGCGACTAATCTCCCCCAATCTGACCACTTGTCTCTGCCCTTAGAGTAACTGTCCCATCTAGAGTGTCCCTGTGCAAGGAAGGGCCAAGGTGACGAGGGGGATTGGGGCAACTGAGAGACAGAATGGTTTCTTATTCTTAAATAAGTACCTCCCTTGTTTTTCTCAGGTACTTAAAGGGATACTGTTTTTTTCAAAACACATCAGTAAATAGTGCTACTCCAGCAGACCTCTGCACTGAAATCCAATTCTCAAAAGAGCATATATTCAATTTTGAAATCTGACATGGGGCTAGACATATTGTCAGTTTCCCAGCTGCCCCAGTGATGTGACTTGTGCCTGCACTTTATGATGGAACAACTTTTTTTCTGGCAGGCTGTTATTTCTCCTACTTAATGTAACTGAATCAGTCTCAGTCGGACTTGGCTTTTACTATTGAGTGCTGTTTTTAGATCTATCAGGGAGGTGTTATCTTGTATTAGGGAGCTGCTATCTGGTTACCTTAGTTTTTGTTAGGCTGCTGGGGGGGGAGCGGTGATATCACAACTTGCAATACAGCATTAAAGAGTGACTAAAGTTTATCAGAGCACAAGTCACATGACTGGAGGCAGCTGGGAAACTGACAATATGTCCAGCCCCATGTCAGATTTCAAAATTAAATATAAAAAATTCTGTTTGCTCTTTTGAAATATGGATTTCAGTGCAGAACTGTGTGTGAAAGTTAGTTTAAGTATTCCAAATGCAATCATTTTCCTTTTTCTTCTAAAAAGAACCTTTTCTGCCATGAGTATAACAATCAGTATCTAAACATTTCCATAATCCCATGGAAGAGATTTTAGCACAATATACCTTCTTCTAAACAGCACAAGTATAGCTTCATAAACCTCCATGGCGAGGGCAAATAGTCAGCACCTAAATGCTACATGCTGCATTGCCAGAAATATTGAATTACTTTTTAACACAAGTGGGGAAAAAGAAACACATAGTTCAACTGCAGTTTATTTACATAATGTACGGAAAGAAAATAGATTTATATCTGATTCAACAAGTTTGTTTCATGTTAATCCAGTGTCATTCATCTAAACAGTCGTGTTCCTTTCTCAGTACAGGAGGAATAAAATACAAATGTTGCAAGTTTTTTTTTTCATTTTGTTATTCATGCTGAATGTCTTGCATTGATCCTGAGATTTTTTTATGGGATTTTCTGATATTTTGCTGTGCCAAGGCTTTATAAGAATAATTTCTGCAGCTAAAAATTCAAATAAAGATAAGAGATCTGTAAGAAAAATGTATGAGCAATTTTTAGTTATGAATTTAACTTAACTCCTGAACAAGCCCCATTTTTCAGTTTTTTTACTAGACACAACTTTATAACTCCCTTCATTACTAAACAATGCACACTATGTCATTCTTAAAGGTATATTACACATATATATACAATGTGTATATATAGAGATGTTCTCATCATATCCTCAATACCTTAGTCTATTAAAAGTATTAAAACCACCAGAAGCCATAAATTTAAAAGAAACGTTTGTTCCATGTATGCTGTTTTACCTTAGGGGATTGATGGGAAACATATTAATGAAGTATTTTTAAAAAAAATCTTAATAGCCAAGTGTTTACTCTTGCATTTATCTTATCAGTATATCTATTCAATATATTTAATCTCCCAATCTTTATTTAAACCTAATGGTTTCTCTGTTTCTAAAGTAAACATCCACCATGTTTCCGTTCTATTAATAAGTTTCTCCAAATCCCCTTTTCTCCTATTCAATTTCACATGTTCTATACCTTGAAAGGACACACATCTATCATTCCCATCATGTATGTTTAGAATGTGTTCAGCTATGGAAGATGAGACATCTTTTCTCCCCACACATACCACATGCTCTAAAATTCTGTCCTTCATTCTCCGCATAGTTCTACCTACATATTGACAGCCACATATATATGTTGCAAATATATCACATTTTCTGTTTTGCAATTTATATAGGTCTTACACTCATACTCTTTACCTGTAACTGTCAATTGTCAGAGGGCTCACTTTTCATCAGGGCCTTAACCCAAATATTCCTATGTCAAAACATCAGATTCTCTAAGATCTGCTCACTTGGCAAGGTGGCTAGGGCCAAATGATCTGATGAAAATCCAGGCAATTGTCAGATGACAATGACAGGAATAGGCACAGACGGGTTGAGAACTGCATCAACTAGCTGATGAGGTCCACCATCAAATGAGAAAAATCAAACCTGCCTGATCAACATCTGGCCTCGGTCAGGGCCCAACACATGGGGAGATAGGCTGCCAAATTGGCAGGTTAAATCTGCCCATGTATGACTACCTTAACCCTATTATATTGGTAGTTACAGTAAGTTTTATCTCTTGCAGTGGGCACCTGACATTATGCCTCCAAAAAAGCTCAGTAGGCCTCTTTCTCTTATTATATTTCAGTGGGAAGTGCCTTCTAACAGACCAGTCCTTCCACCTCTGGAACTTTTCCCACCTAGAGAAGGCACCTCTAGGTGTGCTTGGCAAGTTAGTAGCCTAGCTGTGTCTAAATACAGCCGTTTGATCTCTCTTCTATGCATTCCCCTCTCAAGGACTCTTTGAGACCACACTGCAAATTTTATAAAGGCAAAGTACAGATACATACTCAGAGATTAATAATAACACTGAGAGGGCTGTTTCATTTTTGCCTGTAGCATTGCCATTTTCCAAGAGTTTAGCAGAGTTTTATCTTTGAGTACAGAATATTTTAACAATGAAACATGATTATAAATTATGTAAATTGTAAACTATAAAAGGATATGGTTTGCATATTAAGGAATAGGCGCAAGTACTACAGTATTAGCATTAATGGTTGTATCTGTTGAACATCATCATCAAGGCACAGAGTGCAGTGTCGAAGCAGTTGCCCATGTACCTCCCATCTGCCACCACTTATGTTACACTACTTACTACTTATGTGCCTGCCCATTCACTGTCAGTCCTTACCCCCATCAGACATGGGGACTCTGCCTACTTGCTTAAACAATCTAATGTTACTGAAGATCAGGAAAACACAGACTTTGCATCCTGTTGCCAGTGGCATAACTACAGAGGAAGACCCTATGGTTGGGGGGGAAGGGAGACCCTTGGGTCTGCCTCCTCTATAGCCCAAGGGGAATTCCCCCTCCCAGTCATTATGCGGGACGCAAGGGGAGGAAGTGGGCAGGAGTGCAGAGATGGTTGGCCATGGGAGGGTGCAGGTGGGGAGGCAAGTAGGGGCTGCATTATGTGGCAGGCTCCACCAAATATTTTTCCATGGGAGAGGCCCAGGCCACTATTACTCCATTGTTGGTTGTGCTTGTTCTTGCTGAGCTTTGTTATGATTTGCATTATGAACATAATGATTTTATTATGGATATTCTTGAGCAACTAAATGTTGCTACCTTTTTAGGTCGCCAGAGCTGCCATTTTCAGGATAATCCATTTATGTGAATGGGAGGTGGTTATGGGGCAATGTCAGATTATTTTATACTGTCAGAAAATCATTGTCTGAGGTTTATTCGCTCTACAAAAAGGCTTAAGATGTAGAGCATATAAACTAGAAACCAATGTAAAATTGAGAAGGGATGGGGATAAATTGGAATGTCAAGATGAATCATTCAATCTGACATAAGGCAGGTGTAGAAAATCAGTACAGACATTGGAACTGTCCACATGAGCAAGTATTTATGTTAATACTAACTGCATGAATTACTAGGGAAATTTACAGGAAAAATACTGCTGAAAAATAGCACTTGGACAAACACAATATATTTGCAGAACACCCTAGATGTTTGATTAACTAAATACTGTTTCTGCCACCATATAGTTACCTCGGTCACTATAGAAATCTGAATGGTTTTTCAAGAATATGACAGCCTTAAAATTATGATTTTTGCAAATTATAAGTAAATTCAGGCTAGGTGTTAATTAGGTTTATACTGGAAGGCAAAGGGACCATTTCTTGTCATTAACTAATCACATATAGGCAATCTATTTGAAACACTATGGGGCAGATTCACTAAAGGGCGAAGTGGCCAATGCTAGAGTCAATTTGCCAGAAATCCCATCCGCAGGGACATCACCAATTGAACTGGCATGGAGGACAATTCGCTAGCGAATGAGATCGGCGATAGCGTTCATTCGCACTCTATCGCCACAAACTTTTCCCTCTGGCGAACTGGCAAATTCAGTAAAGTGCAAATTTTTCAAACCATTATTATTAAAGCCGTCCATGACTTTTGGGTATCCGCCCTATTCAAATTAACGAATGCGCAAGAGTGCTAGGGAAGTTTTTTTGCAATGGCGAAGTAAAGCCATCGAAAATTTGCTACTATTACCCTGTATCCAGGTGTTCCATACTTCACATTCTTCTCTTGGACATCCAACACATTAATTATATTTAGGTATGGGATCCATTATCTGGAAACCATTTATCCAGAAAACTCTGAACTACATGATGGCCATCTCCAATAAACTAAATTTTATGGAAATGATTTTGATTTTTAAAAATGTTTTCCTTTTTTTGGAATAATAAAACAGTTAGTACTTGATCCTAATGAAAATATAATTAATCCTTACTGGATGAAAACCATCCTATTACTTTAAATTAATGTTTACATGGTTTTTTAGTAGATTTGAGGTAAGGTGATCCAAATTATGGAAAGATCCCTTGTTATGGAAAGCTTCAGATTCTGAGCATTCTGGATAACAGGTCCCCACAACTGTATAGGAGTAGCTGCCTCTTCCTGATCTGATATTCATTGGCATACTGTACAGACCAATCATAGCTCCAATCCATATAAGTCCAGCAGCAGCTGCAGCAAAAAAACTATTATTTTACCTAAATAGATATTTCTTCCTAATTCAAGTATAGTTGGATTCTGATTCGTGAAAATCTACATTTAAATGTTAATAAAGTGTTACAATCTATACAATAATCAACTGATAGCATGCCTTGGTACAGGGCAGCCATCAGGGGGGGACGGGGGGAGCGTTGTAGGGGGCCCAAGGTTAAGGGGGGCCCGGCCACGCCCCACTTACTTGATTAGCCGGGCCCCCCATCTTTCTGAGAGCTGCTGACTTCGGGAAGGCATGGACGTTTAAGGGGCCCTGGCTACCAATATTCTTATAATGTGGGGGGGGGGCTGGCCACCAATTTTGGCCACCAATTTTTTTTCTCATGTGGGTCCCAGCCACCAATATTTTTTAATGGGGGGGCCAGGCCACAAATGTTTTTTTTATGGGGGGCACTAACCACCAATATCTTTTTATTTTTTATTAACATGTAGGAACCCTAGCCACCAATATTTTTTTTGTTTTTTTACTGTGTGGTGGGGAGGGCGGACCTGTAGGTGGGGATTGCGGTGGGCGCAGCCCGGGGGCCCAGAAAATTTTGTTGTATGGGGCCCTGCGATTTCTGATGGCGGTCCTGCCTTGGTATATCAGATACACAACTCTTTGTTTTGTCTTGTCATTAAATTCAGTTTTGTGCAAGCCCTACCCTTAATACTTCTGGCTAGTGATGGGCAAATAAATTTGCCTGGCACGAATTTGTGAGAAATCTCCACAATTCGCCTACGGCAAATAAATTTTCCCATAAAAATTTGCCAGCGTCAAGAAAATTTGGACTATTCAGACTCCCATTGACTTTAACGGCAGCATCAAAATTGACGCGAGTGACTTTTTCGAAATTTCCGATTTTCAAAAAAAAATTGTGAAACCTTCAGATTTTCACGATTTTTGCTTGAATAAATCACTATGGAAAAGTTACTCAAAGCAACAGATCACCATTTCACAAATTTGTGATCAAAAAAAATATCTGATTGAATGCTAAGTTTGCACTACACTTTGGGGCAGATTTATCAATGGTCGAGGTGAATTTTTGAATGAAAAAATCCGAATTTTAAGCTATTTTTTGTGTACTTCGAAAATTTGAATATCGAAATTTATCATGTACTGTCTTCGACAGTCGCCATCTAAAACCTGCCAAATTGCTGTTTTAGCCTATGGGGACCTCCCACAACCTATTTGGAGTCAATTAGTGGAAAAACCTAAGTTTTTTTGGGGGAAAAACTTCGAATCGAATTCTATCGAATGCGCTAATCCTTCGATTCGTACGAAAACTGACCTATTTGACCAAAAAAAAAACTTTGACTTGGTCTTTTTGAATTCGAATTTCAAAGTTTTTTCAATTCGAAATTCGACCCTTAGTAAATATGCCCCTTTAAATTTGAGTTAAACCCTTAATAATTCTTGCTTAATATTTTCAGAAAGAGTGCATGATGACGTAAAGATAGCCTGTCTCACCCTATACAAGTATAGGACCTATTATCCGGAATGCTTGGGACTTGAGGTTTTCCAGATAAGGGATCTTTCTGTAATTTGGATCACCATACCTTAAGTCTACTAAAAAATTATATAAACATTAAATAGACCCAATAGGATTGTTTGCCATCAACATAGATTTGTGCAGCTTAGTTACGATCATGTATATGGTACTGTTTTATTATTAAAGAGAGAAAAAGGAAATAATTTAAAAAAAAATTAATTATTTTCTTTAAATGAACTCTGTGCAAGACCGCCTTCCCATAAGTCTGAACTTTCTGGATAGCAGGTTTCTGGACATCCCATACTTACACACCATGGTTTGTTTTTTATGTGCATATGTTTTATCCATGTTTATTTGGCAGTATCCAGTATTAATTATATTAATAAAAGGCAGTAAATTAAAGGGGACCCGTCACCCAAAAAAAATATTCAAAATCCTATTTTATCACATTAGTCAAGCTAAATGAACTTTACTTAAACTACATAAATTATTTGAATATTGTTCCCCTTAGTCTAGAATTCATAATTATAACAAGCAGGCAGGAGCCATTTTTGGACACTGTTATTAAGACAAGTCTTGTATCATCTCAGAATCTTGTTTGTGCACCAGAATGGGGGACCTGATGTCCATCCCCATGCCCTGGCTACACAATTAAATGGTGAAAAGAACTGGGGAAATGTGTGGAGAGCAGCGACATCTAGGAAGTGCTGAATGGAAAGTGAAAGTAATTGTCTGCCCCGCCTCTATGCCTAAGGCATAGAGGAGGGGCAGACTATTTTTGATTGACAGCTGAGATTTTTAAATGAGCTTACAACCGCTATGAATGCTTTAATAAAAAATAGAAATTGGATTTCATGTTTAATTTGAAAAGGACTTTTATTATACAGCTTTTTATGTTTGGGTGACAGTTCCACTTTAAGAATTATAGCAGTTAAGCACACACATTTGTCAAAATCACACACCTTTTGACATATTTATGAGATATACGCACCATAGTATTCGGATCTGTTTTAATTGCAGGCTACAGAAGCCTTCTAAGCCAGTAATTGTTTGTCTTTTGTGTTAAAAAATAACACATCTCTTTTTATTTCCATTCATGAAAAGGATTATTACAAACGATAAATATCCCTTTGGGGGAAAAAATATTCATTCATTTTTTTCCCTAAAAAATTAGCTATTTTTTTTAAGCTTGATTTCTAATTGAAAGCAAATATTTGCCTTATGGGACTACGGCAGAAAAAAAAATATTCATATATTTGTTTTCTATATTTATTTAAAAAAAAAAAGTGAGTACAGTTTTGAAGCTGTTCTTTCCCAAAATAAAATATAGTCAATAAAAATGAATCACTAAAATGAGATTTTGGTTCAGAATCTTAGAATGCCATAAAGCAATCAATTTTTTGCTTATAACTGACAGCAGCTTTATTGAAACAACTACCCATGATTTCGCTCACGGACGCGGCTTGAAGCGTTGCCGACCTGCATCATATAAAGGAGATCAAAACAACAGGGCCTTTAAAAATCATCCATACTATATGTACACTTGGTCAGGCTGTGTAAACTTTGACATGTGGATGTCGATCTTTCTCATATTTGCGGATGGCTTTATCAGGGCGTGATTAGTTTCCAGAACAAATTTGAGCAAAAGAAACCATTACTTACAGTATGTAAGCCAACAGACCAGCTAGTTTTTTAGCTCTGTCTATTTACATGGGCATTGGCTGTTTTGCTAAGGCTCTGTTAAAGTGATGGTAATTGAACAGTGCCAGTATGTTAGTGGAAGCTGATGAGTTGTAAAGGTTTTATCAACAACAAGGGTGGATTTGCCCACAGCCTTTCTAGTAATGTTTGTTAATCTCACAGAGCAAGAGAGCGCCTAAGACCGTGTAAATACTTGAGAAGTTGAAGGTGTCAATAGTGTAACTTTTACTGTTTTAAAATCATTCTCTAAAATCTTCAGCAAGTTTACAGAACGTCCCTAAGCCAAATATAATAAAAGCTTCTTGTAACTGACGAGACAAAATAGAGAAATATGGCTCTTCTATTTCTTTTATCCTTGTAAAAAGACATAGACACAAACACACATATATAAATATATCTTTATAAAGAAACAAAGAGAGACTTAGGGGCCGATTCATGAAGCTCGAGTGAAGGATTCGAATTAAAAAAACGTATTTTATAACTTATATAAACGAATTTCGAAGTGTTTTTTGGGCTACTTCGACCATCGAATGGGCTACTTCGACCTTCGACTACTACTTCGACTTCGAATCGAATGATTCGAACTAAAAATCGTTCGACTATTCGACCATTCGATAGTCGAAGTACTGTCTCTTTAAGAAAAACTTCGACCCCCTACTAAGTCAATGTTAGCCTATGGGGAAGGTCCCCATAGGCTTGCCTGAGATTTTTTGATCGAAGGATATTCCTTCGATCGTTGGATTAAAATCCTTTGAATCGTTCGATTCGAAGGATTTTATCGTTCGATCGAAGGAATAATCCTTCGATCGTTCGATCGCAGGATTTGCGCTAAATCATTCGACTTCGATATTCGAAGTCGAACGATTTTAGTTCCTAGTCGAATATCGAGGGTTAATTAACCCTCGATATTCGACCCATAGTGAATCGGCCCCTTAGAGTGCAATAGGTGTAAGTTATGGGCAGTGCTCAGCGCCCCCTCCAATGCAGAAGTGATGTTGTGCGTGACATCACGTACATAATGTATGATGTCACTTCCTCAACCGAGTGAGAAAATGTCGTTCCTCCCCCTAACTCATACCTCCCAACATTTTGGAAATAAAAAGAGGGACAAAAAAGTTACGGGGTGTACATATATATATATATATATATATATATACACAACCCTGGTTATGGGAGCAATAAACAAATGCATTGGTTTGTACATATACAATTATTATAGATTATTATTATTATTATTATTATAGATTATTATTATTATTATTACATTCTCATTATAATTTTCAATGATGTGTGTCTGCATCAGGATCACAAAGGAGCAACATGCAATAAGACCACAACATGGGATTTAAATGAAATATTGGTAAGGTCTGTTAAATGCAGAACCGTCTATGCACTTGTCTTCCCAGAGGACACAACCCGAAAAGAACTAAGAAAAGCAACAAAGAATCCACTGAAAATAATCATATGGAGGAGCTGAGAATGAACCAAAGTTTCCCAGTGATAAGTGATAGCCTGATATAGCTTTTAACTAACAGGTTAGGATTCTATTTAACAAAAACAAAGGACTTGGAGAATATTGTAGCTATCAGGTTTCTCTATCAGCCTTCCAAATTATTTTACCTTTATTCTCTATTATAGGACAGAGCAGTAAAGTGGTGCCAACCACTGAATTCTCTCGAGGCTCATTTCTTTCTATACATATCTCATAGTCATGTTGTTTATTTACACTTGAATTCATTTTCATGTTTTTGCACAAAATAAATTGAACAGCAAATCTCTAAATCAAAGTGACATTAAAACCTCTTTGTAACCACTAGAGGGCCTTACATGCCATTATAGGATTTCCCAAAACATATGGTAAGATTTAAATAAGGCAGATTTCTGCCTTGGTGCAATTGAACAGGGACAACTATATAGCTAAATTGTTTTAGCAAAGAGACCTATCCTAAAAATCCTATATGCATTATATCTGTTTTTATGCCTTTATTCTAAACGAGGGACTGTGGTACAGATGTTACAACTGAGATATTTTCATTGGCCTTTATTGTAAGGTAGCAAATAGAATTTATTTATTTTTAGAACAGGAATTTTTAGCAAGAGCAAACACTGCAGCGGGTTTTCTGTTTTTGTAAATGGACCTATTTACCTGTATGTCAGTGTGATATGGAGGGGGAAAAGGCTTTCAAAATGCAGGTGTTTGGGGTTATTCTGTATTGACAGCCGCAGGAGATGAAATGCCTGTGACATTTTAAAGAGGAATTTGTGAACCACAAATATGAGCATGAGTGACACAGCATGCAAGCAAAGAAAATCAATACAAATAACCTAAACCTTAATACCTTGATCCGTGGGAAGAGGATTGCATTATCACTGACTACAAGCAGCCCTCTCCATACTGGGGCTGATGAGTTTCTGCTATTGACTGTGTCACCAATGGCCACAGGGGCAGTCTCGCCAAAGGGTTTGCATTTAAGGTGACTTTTGGTGCTCTACTTTCATTCAAAATATCACATTCAATTCTAGAAAGTAGTTCAACCTTTATTGTTAATCTTCTATCATTATTTTTGTTATTAAAGCCTCGTCTATTCAAGTTTTTTAAACCAGCATCCTTCAAAAGCCTTTGGACACCTAGGCTATAGAAAGTCCCACTGATCTCTGGCTCCTGTTAAAATTGTCCATAGTGTGTGTGAATGGGATAGGGACCGTAGATTGTAAGCTCCTCTGGGGCAGGGACTGAGGCTAATGATGACTAATCCCTAAATATAATAAAATATGAATATAAAAGGATATATAAATAAAGGACAATAACAAAAAGCTTAATAATGATAAAGTATGTTTCCCTTTTTTATTATATTTCTTTAGCACTTAACTGGAATGGTCAAAAGATTCAAATCCTTTCTGTATTACAACTTATTTTTATTGATGCCCGTATAGCTTTCTGGTGAATTAAGGCACAAACTGAAAATGTTCTGCCTCTTTTCTTGGTACATTTTGCAAAAGTCTTTGAACACAGAGCACCAGCGGGACATAAAATTTGTTATTTTTATTGATAATACATTTTTAATAAAACCATGGCGCATACGTATATTTAAAGACCACATACTCGGTGCGTTTTATGGCTAATGGGCTCAAAAACAATGATGAGGCTTTTGGATGGGAAAGAAAAAAAATGTGAAGGCACACCTGCAGGAATTTTCACTTTAAGAATTAAATGACAATGTCTGTGGTTATGACACACCATTTTTGCTTTAAAAACATGGAAACCCTAATTATCTACATGATCCAAAACCACAAAGATACTCAAAGGCTTTTCTCAGAGCCAGCTCCCAGCCTTTTGTCTATGACATTTTTGGAAGTATGGCTGAACGACAATGTTTTATATATCTGTAAACTTGTCACAAGTATTTGTGCAAATGGTTCAAAAATTCTTGTTCAGAAAATTACTACTTTAAGGGGGGCTACAGTATATTTATACGAAATGCCATTTAAACATCTAACAGTTTTCTTCTTGAGGTTGCCTAAATTCAGTGTCACTCTCATTGTTCTGCATTAAAATCAACAGAGTTCTGTTTTCTTAGAAAGGAAGATCAAAAGGAAACATCAAATGGTTTTATTAACTGCAGGTCCAAGAAAACGTTCCACAGAGAGAGTGTCAATCTCCCATGTTTTGTAGATTCTGTCCCTCACACCTTTACTTCTGAAATTTGTAATTTAGGGGGTTATTTACTAAAGTCAGATTTTATTTGGTCAGAGGCAGAAATGGAAAACACATTTTTTTCGTGGAAAAAAATTGAATATTTCGAGATTTATGATACCTATTATACCTATTATGCTAAAAGAATAAAAAAAAGTAAAAGAGGCATTGCAAAGCTGCCTAGGTCATGTAGAAGCCAATGTCAGATTTCCAATTTCCAATTGGAAGATATCATGATCTGCGCTGGGCAAGAATCCGAAAAAATCTTTCTTTTAGGGCGATGATCCGAAAACATTTTCGGGCATCTAATCTGAAAAAGGATTTAAATTTTTTCACGATTTTTTCGAGAGTTCATGGAGTCTTTTCCCGCACTGAATTTTTCAAATTGATGTTTCCTCCAGAGGCAACTTAAGAGGAACAAAGCAATACGTAAAGGCTCGCATACACGGGCCAGTAAAAACTGCCGACAGACCGAGTTGGCAGCTTATTGGCTCGACGAGCGTCCCCGATCGATATCTGGCTGAAAATCGGCCAGATGCCCGCATCTTTTCATTGATGCGGTCCCCGCAATATGACCACCCGTATGGCTTCCATTCGGAATCCGATCGTTGGGCCCTAGGGCCCACCATCGGATCAGCCCAATATCGCCCACCTCAATGTGGACATATTGGGGAGAGATAAGCTCATTCGGCGGCATCGCCAAATAATCGGATCTCCCTGTGTATGGCCACTTTTAGAGACATTTTCAGGAGATTTTTCACCCACAGTCGTGCATTTTTATCTCAGGCAGTGTCAGACTGGGACACCAGGGGACCACCCAAAAATCTTAGACCAGGGGCCCACTCTCAGTACTATTATTCCTCCTCACTCACCTCTAATCTCGTAGTCTCTTTTCTTCTCATACTATAAACATACTATAAACTATTATTCCATCTATTTAGGAATGGCCATGAAATAGGCCAACTGGTTAGAAGCAAGATAGCCTATTGACACTTGGGCCCACCGGGAGTTTTCCTGGTATCCTGGTGGGCCAGTCCAACACTGATCTCAGATCATAAATCTCCCTGTCAGCCATCACCCTAATGCAACTCACTCTATATAAATGCTGCAAGCTCATCATGAGTAATAATAAGCAATACCAAAGTAGCACTTTCCTGCTCTGCAAGCTACACTTGGTCACATTCAGATGAAGAACAATCCCAGCTGCCGAGAACTTGGTTATTTGCTTTAAGAGTAAACATAAACATTTGTAAATGAGGTTTGTGAAATGAACAATTGCCATTCAGAGCCATGTATAAGTCAGAGCAAAGTTGAAAGCAGCCATCACCATTTCAGTTGTACTTGTTAATGTGTGTACTGAGTAACCCTGTTTGTTTGTAGGTCCTTAATAGAAGTGTGTCTAATGTTGACTTTCTGAATCTAATATTGTTTGAATTTTCTATCATGAGTTTAACCATGTTATCCGAGTGCTTCCTTCTTCTGATGTTTACCCATTCATTACCTTTAGAGGTCTCAAAGCAGTAAACAGTTAAACAGCATTTTCTCCCATTGTTAGGCAGGATGCAGTCATCGTTGTAGAGTTCATTCACTGTGCTTGCTGGCACTATGAGAGCAATCAATTTCTGCTGCTAGACTGCACTCTGGCATAGACAAAACTGAACTGAGTATTTTCTATCTTGTGGTTAAAGACAGGGCCGTATTTATAGTAAGGCACCTGAGGGCCTGTGCCTAGGGCAGCAGGGTTTGGTGGACGGCCCTTGGGTGCCTATAAATGTATTTTTTAAATCTAAAAAAAAAACGTCCAGCCTCTTCCACGGATTTCTGCCGGCTGGTTGGTGGAGTGATGTCACTTTCGCACTGTCCACAACGTCCATGTGTGTGACATCACGCAGTGGTTTTTCCTAGATGGAGGGGGTGTATGCAGTGGTGAATGCCTGGGTCAAGCACTTAGCATGCTGCTTCACTGGAGTGTGCCCAAAGGTGCAAATCCTTGCATTCCAAAATGTAAAAAGGGGGTGCTTCCCCAATAAATATATTACTACTTAAGTTCAGCATCATTGTAGTCGTGAGGTGTGGTGGGCATGGGGGAGTCATGTAAGCATCCCCTACCTGCCCCCTTGCAGGTAATTCATATACACAAGTTAAGGAGCTTGAGATAGAGAGAGAGAGAGAGAGAGAGAGAGAGAGAGAGAGAGAGAGAGAGAGAGAGAGAGAGAGGCTGCAATGGAGCCCAGTCAATGTTGGACTGGAGGAGTCTGGGCCCACTGGGGCTGATACCTCAGGGACCTGCAC
Source organism: Xenopus petersii (assembly GCA_038501925.1). Lineage (NCBI taxonomy): Eukaryota > Metazoa > Chordata > Amphibia > Anura > Pipidae > Xenopus > Xenopus petersii. Next base: position 117,534,821 of record CM076681.1, read on the forward strand.
ACCCTCTGCTCCAGCTGCAACTGTCCTCTGTCTTCCAGAATCTCTCGCACCATTCACAAACCCCTCGGACCCCCCATGCCCATGTACCTTATTTGTTTTGTCGTCTAATCAGCCTAATATTTCAAATACTGTAATGTAAGCAGTGTATATCTCTTTAAAGGGGAACTATTGTGAAAATGTAAGCTTCATCATACTGAAATAAGAAACAATTAAAAATTCTGCATGGCTTCTGAAGTAATCAAGTTGATGTTCACTATTCCTCTCTCAGCATCTGTTTCTATTCATTTTCTCTTAATGCAGCAGTTGGGTGTCAGATATTCATTGACAGTTAGATCCAATATATCTTATGGGGGGGGGCTTCCTTTCCTAGCAGATGTATTAGAGCTCACTCAAATAACGGATTCCAGTACAAACAAAATCCAACAAAATAACTGCCTTTTGCACAAATCCTGCATGTAGAGCGACATGATGTCTGGTGATTTTAATAGAGTGAGCTCTAATACATCTTCTAGGCTAAATGAGCCCTCGTATAAGATACATTGGATCTAACTGTCAATGAATATCTGACACCCAATTGCTGCATGAAGACAGAATGAAGAGAAACAGATGCTGAGAGAGGGATAGTGAACATAAACTTGATTATTTCAGAAACTGTACAGAATTTTTAATTGATTGTATTTAGAACGTTTCTTATTTCAGTAGGCTGAAGCTTATATTACATTTTAATTTCCCCTTTAAGAAAAGAAATCTAAACATACATGTATTTTAAAACTGATTTGAAGTGTGTGTGTGTCCATTTTTATACCACTTAGGTATCAATCTATAATGTGTTCTTTCATTTACATGACTTAATCCTGGATGTCCTTTCTAATTGCATATTGACTATTCCTACCCAGATCATCCTTTGCTTTAAATGCAGTTGAAAGTTTATTGTTTACTTTACCTGATTGTGTATAGCGGCTTGCATTTGACAAGATAGTCCGTTACTGTTCTCAGGGGACCCAGTGCCAGTTGCTTAGTTACAATGGCAGCCGTGCTAATGACTTCACTTACATCCATAATAAATAAATACAAGAAAAGGGCATGATGGTCTAAACCAGCGCTACATGTCTCAAACCAGTTTTCTAAGTATAAAAAAGGGTTAATAAAAACAATAACAATTTTTAACATCTAATGATATTTAGAGGCGCACAATATTGGATACAGTTATACTGACTCCCATGTCTATGAATATATTTGCTATGCCTTCTATAGAATTTATAGGGGTTGTTAATTACTGGGAAAAGGGTGCGCAAAGTGCCCACTGTCTTTCTACTTTAAATTGATCCTAAAAATGAATTTGGCAAAAAATGACATATTTTATAAAATGAACTTATTGAATCAGCCTAAAGGTTCATAACTATCTCTACAGTAGTTATAATGCAGGACTTCAAAGTTGTTACAGAAGTTCCCCATCTTGAATTTGATAGGAGTGTCAGTGACACGCACATGCTCATGTTCATCATCAAGCAGAAAGTGAGGTTTGTCTGTCATATAAGCTGATGCTACAGGGCTGATGATTAATTCTGATGGTAAATGTGCCAGTTCCTGAGCTGACATGCTCCAAAAATCTGATTTATTTATCAGTTTTGTATTGTGACATTATGGGGGTTATTTACTAAGATCCAAATGTATCTAATATTTTATTTTAAAAAACCACGCCCAAACTCCCATGCTTAATTTGAACTTATTTATACCCGAATTTATTGCATTGTGGAAAAACTCGATAAAATCGAGTGAAAACCCAAATTGCTTAAATTTTTTGGCTTTTTTCCTAAATTTTTTTGCCCAAAAACCCGAAAATATTGGATTTTCAGTCTAAACCCCAGAGGACCCCGATAACTTCAATTTGGGATAGGTGCCTCTCCCATATACTTGGACAGGACCTCGTCAGGTCTGAGAAGGCAGATTTTTGGATTCGGCTTTTTGCAGCATCGGGGTATAATAAATGACTAAAATCTTTTAATTTTTTAGTAAAACCTTGAATTTTTTGAAATTTTTCCATTCTGACTTTAATAAATAACCCTCTTTGAGTTGCTCGCTAATCTCAGCAAGAGACAGTGTGCTGCTGTCTCTTGTTGAGATTAGCGACCAACTCACAGAGCATGTGCAGTGAATCAGCAGAAAAGAAGATGGGGAGCTACTGGGGCATCTTTGGAGGCACAGATCTTTACTGCTAAAGGGCTGTGGGGGCCTTGGGCTGGTATAGCAGCATTTCTGCTCCATTTTTTTGGTTAAGCTCCTTTAAAAAAAGCTTTCAGAGCACAGAGGCCTGCACCCACAATATTAGGCTTGAGAAAGGGCAAGAGTAAACCCGAAACACTGCCTGGTTGTTTGACAAGGCAACAATTTCAATTTTTGGAACAAAGAGGTGCTGCAGCTGTATTTTTTCCTGTATGTCTATGTAAACCCCTGGCAAGGGTTTCCGGACTGCTTTGCCAACCTACAAAGTTAAATAAGGTGGTTGAAGCACACACAATATTGTTTATTTTGCACCCACAACATTAGACACCAATTTAATTGCTGCTAAACTAACCGGCAGCTGACTGACTTTCAAAGTATACCTAAGCCATCACCCAAGGGTACATACCCTAGAATAGCAAAGCAAAGACCAGGATAAATGTGAAAGACCACAGCTTTTTAAACACAATTCTCTAATAATGAACTGTGAAATGCAGCCTTAAAGGTTAAAAGGAGACTTTCTAGCTCCATAGAAGGGGGATAAAATGCTAGAAATGACTACCCATTCATGGGTTATTACCACTAAGTACCAGGTCCTGTCTAGTGACACCAGTTTATTGGCCAAACACATGAAGTGCTATACAGTATCTTCTAGAAATTTGCACTTGTCACTAGTGATGGGCGAATTTATTTGCCAGGTGCGAATCCGCTGCAAATTTCTGAGTTTCGCCCCCCGCTAATAAATTTGCAAAACTGCCCCAAAAAATCACCGGCATCCATTTTTTGGACGCTTTTTCTTCCGGCGAATGTGCACCGGCGTCCAAAACTAGACGCCAGCTGCGTTTCATGAATTTTTCGGCGAAACGGGGCAAATTCACCCATCACTACTTGTCACTAGACAGAATCCAGGACTCTGTGCCAAAAGCTAGAAAAGAACCAATCTGTCAATGCCCTAACTTAACTTAAAAGTAAATAACCCCTTTAATGTTCTTGGGCAGCTGCTTTAAAGGACCAGTAACATCAAAACATTTTTTTAAAAAATTCGTTAGTGTACATTGAAAAAAAACGCACCGAGACAAATTAAATTTTAATATCACAAAGTCGTTATTAAGAAATAACTTACCGAAACTCTACTTTCGCTCCTCTTCAGAACAGGCGATCAGACAATCCGTTGTGCGGTGCTCAATTTCTCCTCCCTGTCTTCCTTATAGGAGATAGCCAGGCAGGAGAAATCAAGCGCCACCCAATGGATTGTTACCCTCTCGTCTTTTCTGAAGAGGAGCGGAAGTGGAGTTTCAGTAAGTTACTCTTAATAAAGGCTTTGCGATTTTAACGTTTTATTTGTCTTGGTGTTTTTTTTTCAATGTATACTAACAAATTTGTTAAATAAAAATGTTGATGTTACTGGTCCTTTAATGGTGATGATAGGGGTTGTGCCTTAATCTAATTATCTATAACTGGACACAAGTAGTAGACACAGCTAGCAGCTCACATAAAATTGAGCTTTTTAATAGTTATCAAGTCTATGCCTATGATAAACCCCATGAAAAATTAAGGTTACCTCTGCTGATTCTAAAGCCCAACATGTCTTTGTAAAGAGTCTTATTATATAAATAATTAGGTTATTATTATTAATGATTATATAACTGATCAATGTAATAATAACAATAATAATAGAGTGGGTATCAGGTACAGGTATGGGACCTGTTATCCAGAAAAATCCAGAAATGGGATTTTTCTGTTATTTAGATCTCAATACCTTAAGGCTACTAAAAAATAATTTAAACGTTAAATAAAACCAATAGGATTGTATTGCCTCCAGTAAGTATTAATTATATCTTAGCTATGATGACAAGGTACTGTTTTGTTATTACAGAGAAAAAAAACAGTTTTTTTTTTTTTAAATTATTATTTGACTAAAATTGAGTTTATGGGAGATGACCTTCCTGTAATTCGGATCTTTTATTCCAATATTTGTATTATTGCATAAACAATTGTAAACATTTATGTTATTGTCTGTTAAATTATTCTTTCACAATAAAGTTTTATCGTTTCTATTTCTATTTACCTTTTTTTTTTTGATTATATTCCAATATTTTTATTATTGTATAAACAATTGTAAACATAATGTCATACATTTATGTTATTGTCTCATTTGGATCTTACTGGCTAATGAGTTTGCAGATAATGGATCATACCTGTACTGTATATTGCTGTTATTTAATTTCAGACTAGCCCTTTAATTTGAATTACTCTGGTTATTTCCCTTTGCACTCAGAGAGTTAAATCTTGTCTTCAGGTCAGAGAACAATGTCATTCAGTCATTGTTCACCGACCTAAATAGGAGAAAACACATTTCAAGAGCTAGTAGACGTCTTTTATGCTGATCCAAAGAAGTATGTTAGTGACCAGCTCATTTGTTTTTGTCTTTAGTTTCAATAATTCCATTCGTAATGTTTCCAAGACACATTCTCAATCACTCAGTTTTTAATATTAAGCTGATTACTTACATATTGTGATCGAACAAATATGATTTCATCGTATCAGCTCAGACAGGTTTTCCTAGTACCAATACAGATATTAGCATTTAGGATGTTGTGCTTCAAGAGCTATAAAGAGACAATCTACACAACAAAGTAGCTCAAATCAGTTATACTTATCTGTTGCTAAATTTACAGCTTGTATGATCCCTAGCAATCTACTGTTCAAGGGCACAAGATGGCCATCCTGCTTAATTCTCTTTTTTATTATCTGTCTCTACAACATGAAATAAAGTTACAGTAAAATTAATGAAATCTGTTACAGGAAAAGGAAAGGTTAAAACAAAGGGGCAGATTTATCAAGGGTCAAATTTCGAAGTGTAAAATACTTTGAAATTCGACCATCGAATTGAAATACTTTGAATTCAAATATAGAAGGCAAATTATTTTTCACCGAATTACGCCATCGAACGATCAAAGTAAAATCGCATGATCGAACGATTAAATTGTTCGAATCAAACGATTCGAGCGATTTTAGCGTACGATCAAACGATTTTACTTTGATGTGTGAAGACTTAGAAAAATGCTGTAGAAGGTCCCCGTAGGCTAACATAGCACTTCGGCAGGTTTAATTTGGCGAAGTATTGAAGTTGAAGTTTTTTTAAAGAGACAGTACTTAGATTATCGAATATTCAAATCGAATTCGAAGTAAATTCAAAGTCGTAGTATCCTATTTGATGGTCGAAGTATCCAAAAAATTACTTCGAATTTTTTTACTTCGAAAATTGCCTCAAATTCACTTTGACCCTTGATAAATCTGCCCCCAAGTGAGCTTTATCAGAGCAGTCTATATAAAAACACCACTAAATCCTCAAAGAAATGCTGCTCTTTTCTCATTCCTTTCCTTCTATTGTGTACACATGGGCTTCTGTATTAGACTTCCTTCTTTCAGCTTAAATTTCCAGGGCACTGACTTGAGCATGCTCAGTTTGCTCCTCTCTCCCTCCCTGCAGTAATCTAAGCTCAGAGCTATGAGCAGGGAAGAGACTTGGGCAGGAAGTGATGTCACAACAAGCTAAAATGGCAGCTACTGATTGAGAGAGCTTCTAGAGCTGTTTACCCAGGCATAGTAAAACATTATTATTAAAGCATTCTGCAGAATAAATATAGAGTTCTAGCTTGCACTATTGCGGCTAATCTAATGGCAATAAATTGCCTCGGTGGCTTTCCTTTTCCTTTAAAAGATCACTTTAGGTTAAAAGATGGATCAGTTTCTTGTATCACTTATAAAGATGTCGTTAGTAGTGAATGATATGCCTGGTGCACTTAGATTATCCTGCAATAATGGGGAGTTTTATTGCCTGTGCCTAAACTACAGAGAAAGTGAGGCACAGCAGGCGTTCACTTCACCTTACAGGGCACTGTTTTCTGCAAATAATTTACAGATAATCTGTACAGAAAACATTATGCAAGGTTTACAAGTCAACATTAAATAACATGGATAACATATGGATCTCGCTTCCTGGTCCTGATCTACTTGCTCAGACTATGAGCCAACCAGTTAGATCAGTGCAATTAGGTATTCGGTGTATGGATAAATAGCATGCATATCCATGGATCAAATCAACCAATATAAAAAGGATTTGCCTTATGTTCATCTTTCTTACATCATATATTTCTACAGTTTTTATCTTTATATGTTTTAGCTGATTTCCAGGCCTGCTTATGACTGCTGCTTCCTCCAGACTCTCACAATTTTGTCTTGCACCATGTTTAGTGGCCAATTGTGCCATGGAAGGTTTGTCCTATGGATAAATTTTTTTGCTTCTGCTTCCTGCCTGAAAAGTAAGGGGGAATGTTAAATAGAGGGGTTCTCCTGACCCTTCCTTACCCCTCTAGGTAAGTGTCTTAATACCCTTGGCAATTAAAACACAAATGCCAGGATGATTTTGCCAGGTCATAGCATGCACACTTATTTGCGTATTAATTTGGTTGGCAAAGTTCTTTATAAATAGGGTGGTGGGTGAGTAAAGCAAAGTGGAGTAACAGTTGTGTTGCTGTACAAAACATTGTCAGTAATGTTATTAATAGGAAAAACCCCTAATTCAATGCTCAACATGCACAGTGGCACGTTGCCCCATTTATGCTGCTCTTGCATAGATACCAACAGTAGGAGGTGTAGGAGAGGCCATTCTCTTCAACCTAGGTGCAAAGAACAATTACATAACTGAAAATCAGTGGACTTGGTGCCAGTGCAAAATCTGAACCTCCCCAAACTTTCCTTTTCTTCAGTCACCACCAATTTTTTAATCCTATCCCTACAATCCACCCCTTGTACTATGCATTTGGGAATGTGCATTAGACAAAGCAAATTTATTTTACTTCTGCTGTGTAAGATGGAACTCTTTGTGCCCATGGGAACCCTTAGCTCTCTGTACTCTAGAGCGAAGTCTGAGTGAATATATCTGTGTATTATTTCTCCAAGAACAAGATGAATAGAATTTTCTGATCCTGATGCTTGGCCAGCAGTGACATTTGTATAAGTGCACAAGAAAATGTACAAACAAAGAAAACTTTTCTGTAAGTAAATCATTTACACGCAGCCCACAATATACTGATTAGAGACTTGCTGCAGAAAATAACGTGTGTGAGTTTGTTAATCATCAACACTGAGCACACAGATCCAGTAAGTCTTCAGCCATATGGCGTGTGTGCGATTTTATGGAGTAAAAAACGAAGTAACACTTTGTCTCATCATTTGACTTTTGAATCTGCACCAACCAATTATATATATTTGTTTTTTTTTTTTAGACACATTGAAGAGCAGGGCATGTATGTACAATTTTAACATGGATTTAGAGAAAAGGCTCTATAATTGGGTTGCCCAGCAACAAAGTCCATTGTCTTCAGGGGATTCTTGAGGAGATGAGTGATGCGCTCTGATGAACGTCATTCACCTGAAGCGATTTGTTTCGACCTACAGGTATGCCGGGCATTCACTTAACACTTCTACAAGAAAAACAAGTGCTCGGCATTAGGTGTATATACCAGTGGGGGGTCATTGCTTATTATGAATTTATTGGTGGAGCAGGATTTACTGGTATAATGTATCTCACAAGCATTTTTAGACATTTACACACACAGGAGGGTCTTTGGCTCATCCACAGTAGGATTTCTTAGGTCTTTCCAACCATTGCTCCTTACCTGTTATAATTCCCTTTTATGGTTAGTTCTATGCCACATCGACACAGAATTCCAGATTCCCCTTCTAGAAAGTCTTAGATGAAGAATGTGCTTCCTCAGAAGCTCAAGCAGAAAAATGCCCTCTGTCCTACAATGTATTTCGGAACAAAAACTAAAACCAAAAAATGTAAATGATTCCTTTAAACAGCTATATGAATGATTCATATCCAATACAAGTAGACGTGCCTTCTGTAATCATAAGCTGGATACTATTGCAATATATTTCACTGTTGTCCAAATGGAGGCCTGCAGACCCGATGTGGCCCTCTACAATAATTTTTATGGCTTTCAATCTGCACATACTCCATAGACTTCCTTTTAATGAACTATTACAGACATGTAAGGCATACATAGAAAAGGTGCATAAACACTATCTGAACTTCCAGTAGATATATTTTTTTCACAGACCTGATTCCCCAGATTGAAAGGAAACTATGGTAGTTATCTGTGCGCTCGCTGGGACTAGTACCCCCACCCCTTAGCCTCACAGTTTCATGCAACCCCCACCTCACCTTCCACTGTTAAGTAATGGATTCTGGGACTTGTAGTTCCTCTGCTTATCATAGTTGGTGGTGATCAGATTCTCTACAAAGCTTCAAGTCCCAGATATACAATTGAATGAGCTCATGCTTTTCGATTAAAGGACCAGTAACAGAAAAAAAAATTTGGTTTGTAATTAACGAGTACAAACAAATTTTTTAACATTAGTTTTTCATGTTACTGGTACTTTAATTAATCAGATAAAAGAGTGTAGGACTGGCCAGACCAATGAGGCCTCTGATGTGGCTACTCAGCTCAAATACAGAATAATGTATTACAATATATGAATAAACAATCCCTTTTTCTTAAAGAGCAACCTTTCTAGTAGCTTTGTGTAGAAAATATCAATGTCCTTTAATATAAAGATATGGGTGTGGGTGCTCAGTTCTGCATTTCTGTGTTTACTGTTTGAGAAAATACATTTAGGGCAGCCCTGGAGTTACTGATTTTTCAAGAATTGGGGGTGACAGAAGAAATCTTATTAACAAAATACTTTTTCAGAAAGAAGCTGTTTATACCTTTGCCATTATTTAGCTTAAAGAGGAACTATTGCGAAAATCAAAATTATATTCGCTTCAGCATACTGAAATAAGAAACTTTCTAAAAACAATCAATTAAATATTCTGAACCGTTTCTGAAATAATCAAGTTTATGTTCACTATTCCTCAGTCGGCATCTGTTTCTCTTCATTCTGTCTTCATTCAGGAGTTGGGTGTCAGTTAATCATTGACAGTTAGAGCCAATATATCTTATAGGGGGGCTCCTTTTACCTAGAAGATGTATTAGAGCTCACTCTATTAAAATCACCAGACATCATGGAGCAAATTCACTAAAGCGCAAAGCGGCTAATGCTAGCGCAAATTCACCAGCGTGACGTCATTTCGTTAGTTGCGCTATGGGGAAGGGATGTAACTACGCTAATTCACTAATTTGGGCATTTTACTGAAAATTACCACTTGCGCCAGACTTGCCTTCACCACCTTAGACCAGGCGAAGTGCAATAGAGTAGATAGGGTTTGCTTCATAAAAAGTTGCAATTTTTTCTAAGTCCCAAAAAACGCTGGCGTCTTTTACTTTTTTACGGGTGATAGGCTGAAAAAGATCTTTTGGGGGGTATCCTCCTTCCCCCCTACATTTCCTAACATTTCCTAACATATTTCCTAACATATGGCACTATACAGTGGGCAACTTCGCTTTGCTTGACGAATTAACGCTAGCGCAACTTCTCTACCTTTCTCCTCCGTGAGCACAACTATGGATTTTAGTGAATTAGCGGCGCCCTGATGAAACTTCACCTGGCGAAGTGCAGCAAAGTGCATCGAAGGTGTTGCTAGCGTATTTTCGGCGCTTATTAAATTTGCCCCCATGTCTCTCTACATGCAGGATTTGTGCAGAAGGCAGTTATTTTGTTACATTTTGTTTGTACTGGAATCAATTATTTGAGTGAGCTCTAATTTATCTGCTAGGAAAGGAACCCCCCTATAAGATATATTGGATCTAACTGTCGAATATCTGATACCCAACTGCTGCATGAAGAGAGAATGAAGAGAAACAGATGCTGAGAGAGGGATAGTGAAGATAAACTTGATTATTTCAGAAACAATGCAGAATATTTAATTGTTTGTATTTATAAAGTTTCTTATTTCAATACGCTGAAGATTATATTAATTTTTCATTTTCACGATTGTTTCCCTTTAAATATTTCCAAGCATTCTATACTCATTTTCTATTAATACAGCAATGATGACCCAAGTATTTTTCAGACTCGCAGTTCATGTAAGTAAGTTGGATGAAATAGCCACATACATTCCACGAATGAGCTGCATAGCAGATTACAACGTTGGTGAGGTTTAGCCTTGATGAGCTACTCACCTTGGAATTCAAGGCTACAGGTGCTGGATTTAGATGCCTGTTACATTACAGCTGGTTGAGTATAGCAAATGTATTTCAGAGAAGCCTATAGCTATCCATCTGCTGCTAAACTACATTTCCCAGTAGCAAAGATTACAGCTGATAACACCAGGAATAGTGATCCATTGATTCTACTCGGATTCGGAATGAGTTGCGCCAAGGCAAAGCTGTAAATAGATTGTTAGCTTTTTAGCGCAGTCTTGCTGCTGTTATTCGGGTTTAGAGGTTGAGAAAACATTCAGCAGGTGGAGGTTAAAATCAAAAAAGAGACTTTATTGAGATACTATTTAAAATGACAGTCATCAATCATAGAAATACTCCTACTCTATGACATGTGAGTTCACCTGACGCGTTTAATGCCTCTTTCTGGCACTTCATCAGAGGGGATTCGGAATGAGTTGCGCCAAGGCAAAGCTGTAAATAGATTGTTAGCTTTTTAGCGCAGTCTTGCTGCTGTTATACCTGGTAAAGTATCTTTTGTCAATGTTTTTGGTGTTAATTTTAATGTTTTTATTTTTTAAAGCATTATTTTTTGCTGCAAAAAAATGCCAAGGGACAAGGATCTTCTAATTTTTTTATAGAAATCACATGATAGGTAAAATAAAAAACTCATATACAAAATGGAGTGCTTTTTCTTGTACGAAATCTTGTACAAATGGAGAGTGTTTAAGAGAAGACCAGTGATATTCTAAAGAAAAATGCTGCTTTTTGGGGGAAAATACAATGCCGGTTTTTCACATTGGCTCATGCCAACTCTCAGTAAGTTAATCTGATCTACAGATGTGCTATAAAGTACTCTTGCATGTTGTTGTTACTTGCCCTTTAAACTCAGTCATATCATACTATCAATTTGCTAGAGTAATAAATATTTGTTTGCTTTGAGGCTGAAAACAGGTTAGGTAGCCGAGATGATTGCAGAAAGCTAGGATTACATACATCTTTTTGTTTCTTCGTTTGTTTAATCTTCTATTCCAACTTTTCTGAGGGCACAGAGGAATTTGGCAATAACCAAGGCAAACACCATGAATAGGACAAACACCTAGAGGCTTTGATAATGTCAGCTGCATTTTATGAAAAGTGTGTAAAATTGTTTTGAAATGTCATCTTGGATTACTGGATTACTGCATGACAATGCCTCCGCTTCTAATTCAGCATAAACGTCTACATTTAAAGCAACGGTTTGAAGTCATAGCTTGTTCATATGAGAGAAGAGGCGGTCACCTTCATGTACTTAGGCAACTCAGCAACAGAAATGGGAGTAGTCAAGGGTCCTAACAATTTCCATGTGGAAGTACAAAATACAAAAGAACATACACTATCATGTAAATATCTTGCCTAGTGGAGCTCTTCTAAAATTTCTCAATTGATGGGAGGTGTAGAAGTTAAGCTAACCATACACATAACCATAAAATCAAACAAAGTTTTATACTCGTTTTGGCGGCTGGATAACCCTGCCCAATGCCTGTGTACAGTGGATGGTTCATAGAGAAGTGTCGATATCTAGTTTACCGTAATGTAAGCACAAGGATTGACATGAGTGGGAAAATTTAGCTACATGGTATTACCACTTCCAAGAAGGCTATGGTCTCTTATTTCAAGAAACCGACTTGAAGTTTTCCAGCACCTTGGCTATCTGCCAATTCTTTGTAGTCTTCTCCTGGCTCCTAGAGAGACCAGTATGAAACTCTTCCTACAAAATACAACTAACCTTGCACATTAAGACCAGGTTCCAATTAAGAATAATAATTTGGGCAAAGGAGTGGGACCCAATTACAGAAAAATATTTATTGCAGGTTTTGCCCTAATACATTGAAATATCGGTAATAGCTCCTTGTCTTAAGGTACTAGCATTTGCACAGTTCTTTACAGATATTTGTAATTGGTAACGTCCAAGGTCAGAATTAAGAATATGCACCATTTTGATAAAAGAAGCAGAGGGCAATTCTTTAATACATTGAACAATCCATAACGGCTTTTCTTTCTTCCTCTGTTTGTATGACATTGCCACTAACTCTTTCAGACAGTGAGTAATAGTGTGGTAGTAACACACCACCCTTGTCTTGGGTGCTAAAGCTCCTTAATCCAGTTCTGGACACTTCAGTCCCAGGGGATCAATCAAAGTCATAGACTAGGATCAACTTTATTCAGCCAATACATCTACCTGTATGTTTTGGAGTGTGAGAGGAAGAGTACCCACATGAAACCCACACAGACACAGGAGGAACATACAGGGGATTATTTATCAAGGTCTTAATAGCCGAACCTCAAACAATTTGTGTTTTTTCAGAGGAAAAAATACCTAAAATTTTTTCGAGATTTATTAAAGTCTGATGGTCTAAGACCTCAGAATCCGAAACCCCAGCATCTAAAAGCTCTCAAGGTCCTGTATAAGTGAATGGGGAAGGTCCCAGTGTCTGCGTTGATGTCCGTACCGATATCTGATGAGAACTCAGAAAACGACAAAAAAAATTTGGAATTTTCAGGGAAAGTTTGCCTGACCCTATTTTTTCCGTCTTTTTTCTTCATAAATAAAGTCCATTCGGGCAACCGGAGTTGGTCGGATTTCTAACTTAGAAATACTGAGTCAGAAAAAAGCTCAAAAAAATAGGGTCAGGCAAATTTATCTCAGTATTACTGAGATAAATTCGGACCTGGATAAATAAACCCCACAAACTCCTTGCAGATAGTGGTCAGGTTGGAATTAGTGATGGGAGAATTTATTCCCCAGGCGCAAATTTGCAGCAAATTTCCGTGTTTCGCCACCAGTGAACAAATTTGCAAAATTGCTGCCAAAATTCAAAGGCATCAACAATTTAGACGCCGGCGACAATTCTGACGCAGACAACAATTAAAGGCGCCCATTGACTTTAATGCATGTCAAATTCTCAAATTTTTCGCCATTTCGCAAATTTCACGGGAAATTCACAAAATTTTCAGCAAAACGGGAGAAACGGGAGAAATTCGCCCATCACTAGTTGGAATCGAATACAGTACCACAGGGCTGTGAGGCAGCATTACTAACCTGTGACCTACTATGATGTATTGACAGCTTCTAGAAAGGACAGATCTGGGATAAAGTAAAATCCCATATAGGGTAAAGCTGGCCATAGACGCAAAGATCTGATCGTATGAATCGAGGATTCGTACGATTTTCGGACCGTGTGTGGAGAGTCCCGACATTTTTCGTCCGGCGGAGATCGGTCGTTTGGTTGATCGGACAGGTTAGAAAATTTCTGACGGCTGCCGATAATATCTCTGCGTGTATTGCCGATCGTACGATTTTCAGTGGGAGACTGTCACTAGCTTTGGTTGGACATAGATATCATACGATTGCTGTCAGGGGCAGAACATTGCTGATCTGTTCTTTAACTAATCTGACTGGTAAGACTTTGATCTGAATGGTTAGTGGCGGGTCGGGAGATGGGAAAGTCCGATCGTACGATGATTCGTACGATCGGATCTTTGCATCTATGGCCAGCTTTAGGCTAGTAAATTAATGAGTTATTTTATACAGTACATAAAACAAGGATTGTAAACTGTGTGATGTTTAAAGTTTTGTTAGGGATATGATGTTATAATATGTAACTCATAGGAATAAAGGTATATTTAAATAAAAGCTATAGATATCACAAATGGTCAGTATTGTTAATTATTAGTTATTACACCTGCCCTGCTGCTTCTCGGCATGGCTTTTATTGGCTAAAAAAGCAATATCCCACATAATCTGCAGCCACAATCAAACTAGTAGATAAAAGCATGAGTGAACAATACAACTAGGAGCTAATACTTTGGCTAACTGAACGTAGAGCAACAATGCAGTGTTTTTGTTCTCTCCTGCCTTTATATGCGGTAGTCTGTTTTCTCAAGGCTCTACAAACAAGAGTGTGAGAGAGCAAAGAAAATGACTTATTATAGAATATGTCTTTCATCTTTTCAAACTGGACAGTAAGTATATGTATTTTTCAGAGCATTATTCTTGCCAACAAGAATGACAGCATTAGATTTCAATCACATAGACTGTTTTTAAAGGGCTGTTACATCCATTAATTTGCCCTTTTAAAAAAATGATTTCTACGTCATATTCATTAGATACTTTGTACTTACTTATTTTTCAAAATCACACTCACCCGATCAAAAACATTTGTGATAAGTTTGAATAAATATCATGATCTTGGTTTATCGATGGAATACAGATCCTTCAAGATCCAGAATATTAAGGGTTGCAGTTGTTTGAACTAGCAAAACTATTTAGGGCCGTCTACCATAACAATGACTATATATATAGAGTTAAAATCAAGAAATCAATCAATTCAATATCTACCAGTTCTGCTCAAGTGCAACCTTTTTAGAAGAGCTAAGTTTCAGGGCACATTATCTACCTATCATGGGATATTATTAGGGATGCACCAAATCCATTATTTTAGAATTCTGCAGAATCCAAAATCCTTAGTGGAAGATTGGTCCGAAAACTGAACCAAATCCAAACTCTAATTTACATATGTAAAATAGGGAAAACGAGGGGCGTGTGAGGTAAAAACATTTTTGACTTCCTTGTTTGTGTGATGAAAAGTCCCATGATTTTTTGGATTTGGATTCAGTTCGGCCAGGCACTTGGATTTGGCAGAATCCAAATCCTGCTGAGAAAGGCTGAACCTTGGCTGAAACCCAAACCAAATCCTGGATCCGGTGCATCTCTAGACATTACCAAGTAAATACAAGGCAGAAGGATTTTATTTTTCATGAATATCAAAGTCTTACCTGCAGGACTAATTGGGATGGGCACCCTGATAGCAGGGATTCAGATGATTAACCAATAGAGGTGAGATTTCAATAAAGCTTATACAGGCATGGATCCTTTTCATTTTAACTGTAGAGAATCGCATAGAAAAACTTTTTTTTTTTGCAACATTTAAAAGGGGAAATTCATCTGTAAGTGAGCTTTTAACATGATGACAGTATTATTTTGAGATAGGGTTTAGGGTAAGGCCACACTGGGCGATTTGGTCACCTGGCGACTAATTGCCTCGTCTTTGCGGCGACCAATCTCCCCAAACGCCTTCCCTCACTCTGCGCCGGCTAAAATGAAAAAAACGCTGGCGCTACTCACACACGGTGATTCGTTTTCCGAAGTCGCCCGAATTTTCCTCGTGAGGCAACTTTGGACGACTTCGGAAAACGAACCATCGCGTGTGATTAGCAGATTGGTCGCCGCAAAGACGAGGCGATTAGTCGCCAGGCGACCAAATCTCCCCAAAACGCCCAGTGTGGCCTTACCCTTAAAATGGCAAGATAACAAAATCATTAGTTATCTTGCCATATTTAAAGCAAGACATACACAGGACAATACTATTTGGTATCCAACATGGCCACCTTTCTGCCTTTCCAATCATTTACTCCAATAGCCAAGTATTGAAATTGCAGAATTGCTGTGTATTCTCTTCACCTGCTTATAGGGTTGCCACCTGGCCAGTATTTTACCGCCTGACCCCAATGTTATTAATAGGGAAAAAATCTAAATATATAGGAAGGCTGGTATTTTTTTCCAAAAAGGTGGCAACCCTACGTGCTTGTTTTTCAAATGACTGTGTGTGTCAGTTGTCTTGCAATAAAAAAAAAACAAAGCATTTCACAAAGTACAATCTATCGGCAGTTTGCAATTAGAAGTTAAAAATACAGATTAAGGCAGCACAATAACTCAAAACTGTCACCTGAATAAGAGGCCAGTTTCACCTTCATTCCACCACCATTGTGTGTCTTTTCATAGGGCACTGCACACTGCCGCTGAGTGAGCAGCATTCACAATGTATGTCACAATCACCTCCCTCTTCTAGGTTCATTTGTCTCCTTTGTATTCTATTCTTAACTTCTTGCTTCTGTATTAAAACCCTTGCACTTTTCATTTAACAACTACAAGATCAGAATCAGTTAAGAAGCAACAGCAGTGCTCCCTGCCCTTCCCACTGTCAGACACATGATCTTGCCCAGAAGAAGGGAGTATTTTGATAACTTTACAGTTATCCTTTTGTTTATATATTTACGCAAAAAATGATGTATAATAATAGTAATAGCAAATGGTATTTAATATTTCAGCACAGGAAGATAAAATAACATCTGCCAATCGCCACCAGATAGTTTTTCTAGGTTGATTGTACAATAAAAGTCACATTGAGGGAGACAGAAATGAAGTATCAGGGGATGCCGTAGTTGATAGGCGCTGTGATGTGTGTGCAGTACTGGGCCCCCAGAATATCAGACTACCCACCGTCAGTGTCAGACTGGAGTACTCAGGCCTACCAGGTACCCAAGCCAAGGTCCCGGCTGCATTGATATCCCCAACTCCTCTACACAACCCCACCATTTACCAACCTCCAATGAAAAAATTAAATATGACCATTAATTAAATATGTTGATGCATTCAACAGTGGAGCACATGGCCAGCTGTAATTTCGTTTGATTATTTGGAAGAAATATAAGTTGCTTGCAGACAGGCGATATGGCGCACCAGGATTTTTCCCGGTATCCCAGTGGGCCAGTCTGACCCTAAACCCTGCTTACCTCTCTTTAGGCACAAAGAACAGATGATGGCCTCTAATTCGTTCATAATTTTACCTATATTTGGCATGTGCATGCATCTGTTCTATAAGAATAATTTACCAACTGTGAGGCAGGGTGTAAAGTGCATATATTAGTAAGTAGGGGGTGCTTTATAACAGTCTTTAAAGGAAATATGTAGAAAAAAAGGGGAAAAAAAAGTTCCAATTAAAGTTGGAATCTGTGGTCCCAGCAGATCTCGATCAGGGATAATCTTATCAAACAATCAATTGATGGGGTGCTGCCACTTCAAATGAATCGGATGGTCAAGCCAGTAGTGATCTTCAATTAGATAATAAAAAGGTTGCATTCCCCTTGTGTAAAATCTTCATAAACAATTTATTGACTGTAGCCATCAGGCATCCATAGCGTATAACAACACAATTGGAAGATTTGATTTCCATCAATGTGCTTTCCAAAGATTCAAGTCCCAATACCAATTCGTTTCGTCACTCAAGATGACTTCTTCAGGGTTAAAAAATAAATATAATGCCCCTTGACATAAATATTTCTAGATGCAGAAAAGTCGCTCCGCTATCCAGCAGTGATATCAGAGTCACACAGTGGATTCCGTATAAATAGCTCTCCAATTACCATCAGGTGAAGCAAAATGGCTGTTGCCTCAATTTGGCAAATGCGCATGTGCCAGAAATTACAACCAATCAGGCTGATTTGATTTCCAAAAGTTTAAGTCTGTTGAGGCCGGGCAATACACCAATATTTTTGCCCAGAGATGAAGGTATTTTGCTCCATAATAGAGCTTAAAGGAACAGTAACATCAAAAAATTAAAGTGTTTTAAAGTAATACAAATATAATGTATTGTTGCCCTGCACTGGTACTGATGTGTTTGCTTCAGAAACACTACTATTGTTTATATAAACAAGCTGCTGTGTAGCAATGGGGGCAGCCATTCAAAGGAGAAAAGTCACAGGTTACACAGCAGATATCAGATAAGCTCTGTAGAACACAATGGTGTTATCTACTATTAAACCTGTGCCATATAGCCTTTTTTCAGTTTCCGCCCTTGCTACACAGCAGCTTGTTTATATGAACTATAGTAGTGTTTCTGAAGCAAACAGATCAGTTTTACCAGTGCAGGGCAACAGTACATGAATTTTTCATTACTTTTTGGTGTTACTGTTCCTTTCACAACCTGCCCCTCCCTAATTAATAGAGCATGTCCAGTGTTCAGCAGCACTGTATTCATGAGAGGCATGCTGAGAGGACAGCAGAGACCAGGAGCAGTTTCAAGGAATCTTGTATTGAATTGCTCTTAAAGGTATAACCTTTTTAACCTTACCTTTGTATTTGTCTAAATAAACTAACTATAACTATACCTCTCTTATGTAAAGGAGTTTCCACATCTGTTTTTTAGATTCTGCCTTGGTCATCAAAGCTATTGCTTGTTCCTTTTTAGGCCTCCTATCAGAGTCATAGTCATCAAAGGGTGAAAAGGAAATCCTCCCCAATATTCTTTAGCAACCAACTCCAAAAGCCTATAGAATGATGAATAAAATGAACAGTATAATGAATAATAGCACCATTTTATCAGAATGTAATAGGAACACCTGGCGGCTTGATCATCTGGGGAAAGTATTGAAGCTGTACAAATAAAAGGCTGCAATATGAACAATAACTATCATACAAAAGAAATTGCAGTATAATATTGGGGTGTAGAATGTTCTTATTGGTGCCAATAATTATAACTACTATTAGAAAAAAAAGAAGCATGTGCCTAAGCATTAGTTCATCACTAATAAACTATATATTCCATGTTACAGCATAGATGACTTACTTAACTAGCCTATATATCTGTCTGACTGAGGTTTTCCCCAACTATTTCAGCAGATATATGTCGATAGTGAAACCGTATATATATATATATATTCAAATATCAACGTTTTGGTCCATGGTCGCCTAGTTCCCGTCAAGTCCCTGCTTCCCTATACGGATCATTGGGTTCCATCATTCATAGTATACTCATTTATCTAACCTTTCTAAAGGCTCCTGGTGGCTTAGTTAACTGAGCAGATCTTCTAGCTCACTATCTGCATTTAACATGCTGGTTATATATTTGTACTACTCAATATCTGTCCCCCGTTATGATATCATAAAATGCAGAGAGCGAGCAAGGCCTTAGGATAGGCCCGAAACGTCAGTCTGTAGCTTTTATAAAAAAAATTCCGGATTTTCAAGACCTGAGAGTGCAGGCTCTATTTGGAGTTTATATATATATATATATATATATATATATATATATATATATATATATATATATATATATATATATATATATAAAATCTGTAGAAGGAGAGCTGTTGCACGCAAGGGACTCTTGTCTGAAGGTGAAAAATATATAAATTTTATTTAGATCGACGTTTCGACCCTCAATGGGGCCTTTATCAAGATACATACAACTGGTTTATCCCACACATTTATAGCCACACATGTGCACCTCCCCCACAAGCCACCCCTACCAGAAAGTGTCCAATTTCAAGCCATATTCAAGCTATATTCTGTTGGCACCAGGGCATTACCTTCTTTTGAAGTGTGTGCAACAGTCTTACAACTTGTATATATATATATATATATATATATATATATATATATATATATATATATATATATATATATATATATATATATAGAGTACATATAGTATACAGTAGATCTGCAGAAAACATGGTAAAAAATCACAAATTTTTCAGAATTTACTAAACCCTGAGTATGGAAAAGTCTGAATCAGAAAATCCGGCATCTCAGACCTGTCGAGGTTGCATGTAAGTCAATGGGAGAAGTCCCAATGATTTTTTGATGTGCGCTGGGTTTGGTGCATTACAACAACGTTATTGGGCAAAAATATGAGAATTCGAGTGAAAAAAACAAAAAATCATGAAAATCAGCTTTTTCCTGCAAAACAAATTTTCGGGAAAATGTAATAATAAATAAGCGCAAAAAACCCAAGCGGATTTGATCGGAGTTTGTAGCAGAAAATATTGAGATAAGTTCGGACTTTGATAAATAACCCCCTTAATGTTTCAGTTAAATTTCTTTTTGGAGGGTCAACTTTTGGTCAGGGTCCCCCTTAGCTCATGCCGAGGTTACAGATAGAGATGGCGCGAACTGTTCGCTGGCGAACTTGTTCGCGCGAACATCGGGTGTTCGCGCTCGCCGGAAGTTCGCGAACGTCGCGCGCCGTTCGCCATTTTGGGTTCGCCATTGTTGGCGCTTTTTTTTGCCCTCTCACCCCAGACCAGCAGGTACATGGCAGCCAATCAGGAAGCTCTCCCCTGGACCACTCCCCTTCCCTATAAAAACCGAAGCCCTGCAGCGTTTTTTCACTCTGCCTGTGTGTGCTGAAGAGATAGTGTAGGGAGAGAGCTGCTGCCTGTTAGTGATTTCAGGGACAGTTGAAAGTTTGCTGGCTAGTAATCGTGTTGATACTGCTCTGTTATTGGAGGGACAGAAGTCTGCAGGGGTTTGAGGGACATTTAAGCTTAGGTAGCTTTGCTGGCTAGTAATCTACCTTCTACTGCAGTGCTCTGTATGTAGCTGCAGTGGGCAGCTGTCCTGCTTCTGATCTCATCTGCTGACTGCTGCAATAACAGTAGTCCTTGTAAGGACTGCTTTTATTTATTTTTTTGTTGTTTTACTACTACTACTACTACTACTACTACTATAAGAGCCCAGTGCTATTAGTCTAGCAGTGTTGGGGAGTGGGACTGGTGTGCTAATCTGCTGCTCCTAGTAGTTCAGCAGCACCAACTGTAATTTTTTTTTTTTAATATTCATTTTTTTTTTATTTTACTTTTTTTTATTTTACTACCGCTGTAGTAGTGTATAAGTTGACCTTTTAGGCATTATTTGCCCTGTAGGCATTTTTTGCCCAGTGTGTTATTCAACCAACTGCCATCTAGCTGTGTGACCTTGTTCACATTCTGTCTAAATATCCATAATATTACCGTCTCCAGAAAAAACACCGGAGTGACTTTTTTCAAGCAGCCATAATAAATTTTACGTAATCCGTATCCATCGCTGTAGTAGTGTATAAGTTGACCTTTTAGGCATTATTTGCCCTGTAGGCATTTTTTGCCCAGTGTGTTATTCAACCAACTGCCATCTAGCTGTGTGACCTTGTTCACATTCTGTCTAAATATCCATAATATTACCGTCTCCAGAAAAAACACCGGAGTGACTTTTTTCAAGCAGCCATAATATATTTTACGTAATCCGTATCCATCGCTGTAGTAGTGTATAAATTGACCTTTTAGGCATTATTTGCCCTGTAGGCATTTTTTGCCCAGTGTGTTATTCAACCAACTGCCATCTAGCTGTGTGACCTTGTTCACATTCTGTCTAAATATCCATAATATTACCGTCTCCAGAAAAAACACCGGAGTGACTTTTTTCAAGCAGCCATAATAAATTTTACGTAATCCGTATCCATCGCTGTAGTAGTGTATAAGTTGACCTTTTAGGCATTATTTGCCCTGTAGGCATTTTTTGCCCAGTGTGTTATTCAACCAACTGCCATCTAGCTGTGTGACCTTGTTCACATTCTGTCTAAATATCCATAATATTACCGTCTCCAGAAAAAACACCGGAGTGACTTTTTTCAAGCAGCCATAATATATTTTACGTAATCCGTATCCACCGCTGTAGTAGTGTATACGTTGATCTTGTGGGCATTATTTGCACAGTGTTTTCTTCAAACCGCCATCTAGCTGTGTGAGCTTGTTCACATTTTGTCTAAATATTGATAATATTATCGTCTCTAGAAAAACCACTTGAGTTACTTTTTTTCAAGCAGCATTCTTATATTTTACGTAATCCGTATCCACCGCTGTGTATACGTTGACCTTGTAGGCATTATTTGCACAGTGTTTTCTTCAAACCGCCATCTAGCTGTGTGAGCTTGTTCACATTTTGTCTAAATATTGATAATATTATCGTCTCTAGAAAAACCACTTGAGTTACTTTTTTTCAAGCAGCATTCTTATATTTTACGTAATCCGTATCCACCGCTGTGTATACGTTGACCTTGTAGGCATTATTTGCACAGTGTTTTCTTCAAACCGCCATCTAGCTATGTGAGCTTGTTCACATTTTGTCTAAATATTGATAATATTATCGTCTCTAGAAAAACCACTTGAGTTACTTTTTTTCAAGCAGCATTCTTATATTTTACGTAATCCGTATCCACCGCTGTGTATACGTTGACCTTGTAGGCATTATTTGCACACTGTTTTCTTCAAACCGCCATCTAGCTGTGTGAGCTTGTTCACATTTTGTCTAAATATTGATAATATTATCGTCTCTAGAAAAACCACTTGAGTTACTTTTTTTCAAGCAGCATTCTTATATTTTACGTAATCCGTATCCACCGCTGTGTATACGTTGACCTTGTAGGCATTATTTGCACAGTGTTTTCTTCAAACCGCCATCTAGCTGTGTGAGCTTGTTCACATTTTGTCTAAATATTGATAATATTATCGTCTCTAGAAAAACCACTTGAGTTACTTTTTTTCAAGCAGCATTCTTATATTTTACGTAATCCGTATCCACCGCTGTGTATACGTTGACCTTGTAGGCATTATTTGCACACTGTTTTCTTCAAACTGCCATCTAGCTGTGTGTATTATCGTTTCCAGAAAAACCAACTGAGTTTTTGTTGTTGTTGTTTTTTTAAAAATAATGCCAGGCAAAGGCAGGCCGCCACGCAGAGGCCGTGCTAGGGGCCGTGCTGCTATGCAATCCTGTGGCCCTAGCAAATTGCCCAGTTTTAAAAAGCCAATGACCCTGAACTCCCAAAATGCTGAAGAGGTAGTTGACTGGCTTACACAGCACACCCCATCCTCTACCGTTTCTAACTTTACCACAACATCCTCCTCATCCTCCACTGCTATGGCCACCCCACGTAACACTTCCTCCACCACCGGTGCCCCTTCTTCACTGGAGTCAGAGGAGTTATTTTCCCATGAGTTTCTTGAACTGAGTAATGCGCAACCATTATTGGCAGAAGAAGATGAAGGAGATGAGGACGTTACACCAGATTTAATTCTGGCAGAGAACACGACAGAGATGGACATAATGATGAGTGATGAGGAGGAGGTCCCCGCTGCTGCTTCCTTCTGTGATGTGTCAGAAGAAATTGATGCATCTGAGGAGAATGATGATGAGGAGATTGATGTTTTGTGGGTGCCTAGTAGAAGAGAGCAAGAGGAGGGTAGTTCAGATGGAGAGACGGAGAGTCAGAGAGGCAGTAGGAGAATAAGACTTAGAAGAAGCAGGGAGGACAGCCCGCAGGGATCAGTAGGGCAACAACATGTATCGGCACCTGTGTTCAGCCGGCCAACGCACCCGCCATTGCCGCCAATGCCGCCAACTTCTACTGTTACCGCCAGATTGCACACTTCCAAAAAGTCAGCAGTGTGGGATTTTTTTAATGTGTGTGCCTCTGACAAAAGCATTGTAATTTGCAATGAGTGCAGTCAGAAACTGAGCCTTGGTAAGCCCAACAGCCACATAGGTACAACTTCTATGCGAAGGCACATGAGCGGCAAGCACAAAGCACTTTGGGAGCAACACCTCAAAGGCAACAGGCAAACTAAAAGCCACACTCCTTCTGGTCCAGCATCTTACTGCTCTACCTCTGCTCTCCTTGACCCATCTGAACCACCCTCCACTCCGCCTTCCACCTTGACCACCTGTTCCCATTCCCAGTCATCTGCCACCAGCCAAGTTTCTGTGAAGGCCATGTTTGAGCGTAAGAAGCCAATGTCTGACTGTCACCCCCTTGCCCGGCGTCTGACAGCTGGCTTGTCTGCACTCTTAGACCGCCAGCTTTTACCATACCAGCTGGTGGACTCTGAGGCCTTCCGCAAATTTGTAGCAATTGGGACACCGCAGTGGAAGGTACCCAGCCGCAATTTTTTTTCTAAAAAGGGAATACCACACCTGTACCAACATGTGCAGAGCCAAGTTACCGCATCTCTGTCACTTAGTGTTGGGCCAAAGGTCCATATGACTACTGACGCATGGTCCTCCAAGCATGGTCAGGGCAGGTATGTCACCTACACTGCCCACTGGGTGAACTTGGTAATGGCTGGGAATGGGAAGCAGGGAATGGGTAGCTCAACAACAACAACAACAGTGGAGTTGGTGTCACCGCCACGGATTGCACGCGGTTCTGCCACCACCTCTACTCCTCCATCGCTCTCTACCTCGTCTTCTTCCTCTTCTTCTTCTTACTCTGCTGCTGGGTCCTCCTTCTCCTCCTCCACACCTGTGCACCCCCAGCTCCCCCTAGGCTATTCGACGTGCCAGGTACGCCGTTGTCACGCTGTCTTGGGGATGACGTGCCTGGAAAGCAAAAACCATACCGGATCTGTACTCCTGTCATCTCTGCAGTCACAGGCCGATCGGTGGCTGACCCCACACCAACTGCAGATCGGAAAAGTGGTGTGTGACAATGGAAGCAATCTGTTGGCAGCGTTGAGACTGGGAAATTTAACACATGTGCCCTGCATGGCACATGTGTTAAATTTAATAGTCCAACGTTTTGTCTCCAAGTACCCAGGATTCCAGGACGTTCTCACCCAGTCCAGAAAGGTGTCGGCCCATTTCAGACGTTCCTACACAGCCATGGCACGCCTTGCTGACATTCAGCAGCGCTACAACATGCCAGTCAGGCGTTTGATTTCTGACAGCCAGACTCGCTGGAATTCAACGCTCCTTATGTTGGAACGTCTGCTGCAACAACAAAGGGCCGTCAACGAGTACCTTTTTGAACTGGGTGGTAGGACTGGATCTGCAGAGCTGGGGATTTTTTTCCCCCCGTTACTGGGTGCTTATGCGCGATGCCTGCAGGCTCATGCGACCTTTTGAAGAGGTGACAAATATGGTCAGTCGCACCGAAGGCACCATCAGCGACCTAATACCCTTCGCTTTCTTCCTGGAGCATGCCGTGCGACGAGTGACAGATGAGGCTGTAGACCAGCGTGACGAGGAGCTGGAAGCGCACGATTTATGGTCGGAATCACCAGAACGAACCCAGGCACCTGCTGCAACGCAGGGAGAGGTGCCAGAAGTGGGGTCAGAGGAGGAAGGTGGCTTTGTGGAGGAGGAGGAGGAGGACCAACAGGAGCAGGCTTCCCAGGGGGCTAGTGGTGACCTTTTGGGGACCCCTGGTCTTGTACGTGGCTGGGGGGAGGAGACCGTGGATGATGCAGTCCTTGATAATGAGGAAGCGGAGATGGATAGCTCTGCATCCAACCTTGTGAGAATGGGGTCTTTCATGCTGTCATGCCTGTTGAAGGACCCCCGTATCAAGAGGCTTAAGGAGAAGGACCTGTACTGGGTCGCAACGCTACTAGACCCTCGGTACAAGCATAAAGTGTCAGAAATGTTACCAACATACCACAAGTCCGAAAAGATGCGGCATTTACAAACCAGCCTGCAAAACATGTTGTACAATGCTTTTAAGGGTGATGTCACTTCAGGAACTCATCAACATTCCAGGGGCAGAGGTGCCAGTAATCCTGCCACGAGCACACCTGCAAGGACAAAGCCCTTTGGCCGGTCTGTAACGTCAGACATGCAAATGTTTTTCTGTCCAAGGCAGCGCCACAACCCTTCTGGATCCACCCTCAAAGAACGCCTCGACCGGCAGGTAGCGGACTACCTGGCATTAACTGCAGATATCGACACTCTGAGGAGCGATGAACCCCTGGACTACTGGGTGCGCAGGCTTGATCTGTGGCCAGAGCTGTCACAATTTGCCATGAACCTCTTGTCTTGCCCAGCCTCAAGTGTGCTCTCAGAAAGGACCTTCAGTGCAGCAGGAGGGATTGTAACTGAGAAGAGAACTCGCCTAGGTCACAAAAGTGTCGATTACCTGACCTTTATTAAAATGAATGAGGGGTGGATCTCGGAGGGTTACTGCACGCCGGAAGACTTGTTCTGACTTCTATGCAGCTGTCCTTCTCTTCAAGCCTCATGACTCCACACACAGCTGTCCTTTAGCGTCCTCCTCCCTCCGCCACTGTTACAAACTAGGGTGCAAACCCTACTGGTTTAATTTTTTCTGGCCTCTGTGCTTCAGTGGCTGCAACCAAAAAAACTGGGCAAACAATGTCTACAAGGTCAACGTATGGCGAAAAATGACTATTTTCAGCATTTATATGGCATATTTTTTCTGGCAACTGTGCTTCAGTGGCTGCGTCCAAAAAAATGCATATTTTCTGCATTTATATGGCATAATTTTTCTGGCCTCTGTGCTTCAGTGGCTGCAACCAAAAAAATTTATATTTTCAGCATTTATATGGCATAATTTTTCTGTCAACTGTGCTTCAGTGGCTGCGACCAAAAAAATGAATATTTTCTGCATTTATATGGCATAATTTTTCTGGCCTCTGTGCTTCAGTGGCTGCAACCAAAAAAATTTATATTTTCAGCATTTATATGGCATAATTTTTCTGGCAACTGTGCTTCAGTGGCTGCGACCAAAAAAATGACTATTTTCAGCATTTATATGGCATATTTTTTCTGGCCTCTGTGCTTCAGTGGCTGCGGCCAAAAAAACTGGGCAAACAATGCCTACAAGGTCAACGTCGTTGACCTTGTAGGCATTGTTTGCCCAGTTTTTTTGGCCGCAGCCACTGAAGCACAGAGGCCAGAAAAAATATGCCATATAAATGCTGAAAATAGTCATTTTTTGCCATACGTTGACTCAACGTATATGGCAAAAAATGACTATTTTCAGCATTTATATGGCATATTTTTTCTGGCAACTGTGCTTCAGTGGCTGCGACCAAAAAAACTGGGCAAACAATGCCTACAAGGTCAACGTATGGCAAAAAATGACTATTTTCAGCATTTATATGGCATATTTTTTCTGGCAACTGTGCTTCAGTGGCTGCGTCCAAAAAAAACTGGGCAAACAATGTCTACAAGGTCAACGTATGGCGAAAAATGACTATTTTCAGCATTTATATGGCATATTTTTTCTGGCAACTGTGCTTCAGTGGCTGCGTCCAAAAAAACTGGGCAAACAATGCCTACAAGGTCAACGTATGGCAGTTGTTTAAAGAGAACAGTAGATTACTAGCCAGCAAAGCTACCTAAGCTAAAATGTCCCTCAAATCCCTGCAGACTTCTGTCCCTCCAATACAGAGCAGTATCAAGCAGATTACTAGCCAGCAAACTTACTATCATCTGTCCCTGAAATCACTAACAGCTCTCCCCCTACACTATCTCTTCCAAGCACACACAGGCAGATTTTTCAGATACATTTTTGCCCTTGATCCCCCTCTGGCATGCCACTGTCCAGGTCGTTGCACCCTTTAAACAACTTTAAAATCATTTTTCTGGCCAGAAATGTCTTTTTTAGATGTTAAAGTTCGCCTTCCCATTGAAGTCTATGGGGTTCGCGAACCGTTCGCGAACCGCTCGCATTTTTGCGCAAGTTCGCGAATATGTTCGCGAACTTTTTTTCCGACGTTCGCTACATCCCTAGTTACAGATATTGTAAAACAAAGGTGGATGAGTCATTCATCCATAGCTCCAAGAATACCCAGGGCAGCAAATATGTTTTACTCCAAATCTGACCTTACCTTACCTACAGTAGAATATTGTATTTAGGAGCACAAATAGACATTTAACCCAGATCTTCAGAGTGAGCACCCCTTCCACCATGTGGTCAGCAATATAGTTTGAAAACTATAGAGCTCTAGATTATAGAGTTCTAGAGCTTGATTAACCGAGTGGGGTGTTTCTGCAGAAGTTCTTTGGTTGAATCTTTCTTCCTGTTCGCTCTTCTTTTCACTAAACCACCGGCATGTACATGAGTGAAAAAGTCAGCTTTTTGCTTCTATGTTTGGCTTTCATTTTTCTGAGCATGTGCCTACAAACAGGAACAAATAGAAGAGGAACAATAAGAAGATGGCGACAAGGATCTTCTGCAGAAAAACCCTAGGCTGTTGCAGTTTTTAGCAACCCAGAGCCATGGTATCAGGTAAGTAATCTGAATCACTGGGGGGAGTCTAACATTTTGGAACCACCAGTGATTTTAACTTTAGTTCTCTTTAATGTAGACACCATTAAATCCCCACGCTGCAGAACTAATTTCGCCCAGCTGCATAGCTGCTTAGAAACCAATCCTGTCTGCCGCACACATCTATACTACAAGTAAAAGTATCAAGAAACAAAACATATATGACCTACATTCCAAGAGTTAATATATATTTAATTGTTACTTAGCACCAATATAGCTCTTCATTTTTAGAAACTGTCGATTGTTTTCTAACCAACCAGCAGCCTGAGAGCTCCCTGAGAAATGACTACGTCAATGTGAAAGAAGCAACGCAGCTGTCATCTACTGCTTTCAGCCTGTCAAAATACTTTTCATTACGTTCTAACTGAACCATTAACAAACTCTCCATTTAACCTTTTAGCCTTTAATTGAATTAAAGGTTTAACTTTCTCAGAGATCCCTGCCATAAAAATTCACAAAGGAGACGTAATTAGTTTGCATCTTAAAGAGACATTAAATGGTTTATCGGGAGGGTGATGCAAAGCTCGGGGTTAAAAACCTAGAAGTAAGTTGATTTAACAGCAATCTGATATACTGTGAATGATCAGGAGAAACAAACAGACTGATGCAGGAAAAGCATTATGGAAAGTTGTACATTTACCTGGAAGTACAATTAAAGACATTTACCTGGAATTACAAAACAAAGTCAGCTAGCCCCTTATCATGAGGATGATAACAACCCATTGCCAGGTTCTTTTCAACCTAATTATTCTTTCCAATAAATGATAGCATGAAATAAAATTTTAAAAATACCTGGAGTGGATCATAATCACCACCATAATATGGGGTTAAGTGACATCAATGGGCATAACTTTGGGGGCTGGCCCCCCTCTGCAATTTTGTACAAGGGGGTCATGAGAGTAGCAAAATCTTGAATGATGGGAAAACACTGTGCAGGTATGAGAAACATTATCCCGAAACCTGTTCACCTGAAATCTACGAATTATGTGACTCCATCTTAATCAAATACAGAGGCATAAGGGCAGGGGCACACGGTCAGATTCAGAGAGATTTAGGGGCAAATTTACTAAAGGGCGAAGTGGCTAACGTCAGTGTGATGTCATTTTGCCACTTTGCTGATTTACTAACAAGTCCTGGAGTAAATTCGCTTGCGAAGTGGACTTACTTCGCACCCTTACGACAGTTGAAAGTTGGGCGAAGGGACGTAACTACGCTAATTCACTAAGTTGTGGATTTTCGTGAACGTTACCTCTTGCGCCAGACTTTACTTCAGACCAGGCGAAGTGCAATAGACTAGATAGAACTTGCTTACAAAAAAAGTTGAAATTTCTTCTAAGTCCCAAAAAACGCTGGCGTCTTTTAATTTTTTAAGGGTGGTAGGCTGAAAAATATCGTAAGATTTTTTGGGGGTACCC
The DNA here is from genome assembly GCA_038501925.1 of Xenopus petersii. Taxonomy (NCBI): domain Eukaryota; kingdom Metazoa; phylum Chordata; class Amphibia; order Anura; family Pipidae; genus Xenopus; species Xenopus petersii. The sequence continues at coordinate 117,564,275 of CM076681.1, forward strand.
TCCTTCCCCCCTACATTTCCTAACATATGGCACCTAAACTATATAGTGGGCACATGTATAAGGCAAAATAACAACTCTATTTTATTTTATGAAGCTTTCCCAGGCTTGTGTAGTGTAATGTATTTGCTGCTACATATACGTCCATTGTACTTTAACTTGGCGCCGTATTTGCGATCGCTAGCGTAACTTCAAACCGCTGATCATAACATTGCTAGCGCAACTTCGCAAACGATTGGTAACTTGTGCGCAACTTCGGATCTTTGAGAATTTGCGCAGCCCTGGCGAATCTACGCCTGGCGAAGTGTGGCAAAGTCAACGCTGGTGCAACTTCGAAGGTAAGTAAATTTACCCCTCAGTCACCTGGCGACTAATCGCCTCTTCTTCGGGGCAACAGTTTCCCTGAACTGCCTTCCCCCTGCCTTCCGTCTGTTATATGAGACAATGCACGCATGGTGCTTCGATTTCCGAAGTCGCTCGAAGTTTCCTCGTGAGGCAACTTCGGGCGACTTTGGAAATCGAAGTGCCGCGAGTTTCTCATTATGGCAGGGGGAAGGCAGTTCGGGGAGATTGTCACCCTGCAAAAGAGGCAATTAGTCGGCAGGCGACTAAATCTCCCCGAATCTGCCCGTGTGCCCCTGCCCTAAGGAGTAGTTACTGGGCCCCACAGGAAATTAATGTTAGGGCCCTAAAATGTCCAGAGGATGACGTGTTTTAACAATATATATATTGAAATTTCTTATTAATTAGGGCCACCTGGGCCCTACTGCATTCTCAGGGTCTGCTTCCTCTAGTTAAGCCCTGATCAAATAATTACATTTTGTAAGAAAACAATAAGCACTGCGTATCTTGACAGCGCTATATAAATAAATGATGATGAAAATAAATGATGACCTTGTACCTGATGGCAACTGAGCTGCATGAATCTATACAGTTGGGAAAACAACCCTATTGGGTTTATTTAATGTTTAAATACATTTTTATCAGATTTAAGCCACGGAGATCCAAATTACAGACAGATCCCTTATCTGGAAAACCCCAGGTCCCAAGAATTCTTAATAACAGGTCCCATATCTGTATTATGGGTATAAAATACTGCACTTGTATTTGTAATTGTAAATGAGCCCTATAAACTCTAATGGTTTTGTATGCTTTGTCAACACTGTTTATGATACAGATATGATACGGCAAATATATTTCTTCTGTTCTGTAAAAACTGTCTTTAGGACTCCAGTAGACAGTTAAGCGGGCAAAATAATAAATAGTTACATAGTTACATAGTTAAATTGGGTTGAAAAAAGACAAAGTCCCTCAAGTTCAACCCCTCCAAATGAAAACCCAGCATCCATACATACACCCCTCTCTACTTTTAATTAAATTCTATATACCCATACCTATACTAACTATAGAGCTTAGTATCACAATAGCCTTTGATATTATGTCTGTCCAAAAAATCATCCAAGCCATTCTTAAAGGCATTAACTGAATCAGCCATCACAACATCACCCGGCAGTGCATTCCACAACCTCACTGTCCTGACTGTGAAGAACCCCTACGTTGCTTCAAATGAAAGTTCTTTTCTTCTAGTCTAAAGGGATGGCGCCTCTGGTACGGTGATACACTTTATGGGTAAAAAGGTCCCCTGCTATTTGTCTATAATGTCCTCTAATGTACTTGTAAAGTGTAATCATGTCCCCTTGCAAGCGCCTTTTTTCCAGAGAAAACAACCCCAACCTTGACAGTCTAAATGAGTAAATAAGCCGCACGTCAACAAAAACTGAAGAAATAATTGCATCATCTATGCAGAAATGTGGCTATCACTTTAATAAGTAGCTCACATTAATCTCAGACATTTCAATATATCCAGTAAATGTTTCACAGTTCTATTTTTATATGCACCTTACCCTGCCTATGGCAAACTGAGTGTAATGTGACCTTGGATCTTTATTATCTCTGTGAATAAAGAAGCTTTATTGGCTCCAGATGGAAAGTGTAAAATGAATAACCAATAGGAGCTAAAAGCACCCATTTCCCAGTTAGGCTCCCCTGCATATACTCCAGAAGAAGTTCCATCAGGAGCCAGGTAACTGTAGCTCAATATCACCATTGTAGATAACTGACGAAGACCACATAAATTGCCAAAAGAATTCCTAAATTCCTTGGGTTTCAAAGCAAAGCAACCATGTTTAGGTCTGAATGTAATGGAAGATATACTAAAGAAGTCTATGGTGCTCAAGTGGGATAAAAGCTACTGTTAAAAGCTTAGATTCTAATAAATATGTCAAATTCATATCCAGATCTCTTTGGTTTTGTGACACATTGACTCCACAACACAGAAGCAACTACTAATCAGGAACATTTAAGCACATAACTAATTTATTATAGCCGCAACTGAGACAAACATGAAACACCCAGGTATGAACTTTTTGATAGACAGGCCTGCTGCATAACACCTGTTCAATGGTTTGCTGTTTCGGATATGTTGTTTTTATTATATGAAACTAAAAACTGAAAAAGAAAGGGAAAAACAAATGAAGTTGGTTGCTATCATGTTGACATGGGAAACTTTAGCTCAGCGTTCCTTTTGAAAAATAACCTCTTTGTCATGAATTACTTTGATTAATTGGTTTTCAAAAAAAAATACAAATGCTCCACATTCACCAAATAGTATCTGAACAAAAGAGGAAATGCTATAACATGATTTGAATGCAGACGTTCATGGGACAGCCAGAGTAAGAATTTAGCACAGGGCAAGCCCCAGAAATAAAAAGCATTTTTGCACATGGGAGGAACATTACTGAGGCATCGGTGATGTACAGTTCCTTTGCTCCAGTCACTGCACAAACATGCCTTTTCAGGGGAAAATAAACAGTTGTGCATTCCTCAACACAGAATGAACTGTTTTACTTGCCATATGGGAGCATAAGATGTAAAAATATGACACAGCGGGTGAAATTGTGCAAGTTACAGAGATCCTTGCAAAACTTCACCAAGCACAACAATGTTAAGACAGTGGACACTAAGGGGCAGATTTACTAAAGAGCGAAGTGGCTAACGATGGCGACAATTCACTAGCATTGCCACCCGCAGGAACATCGCCAATTCGCTACTGAACCAGACCGTCGCTAGCGCAGTTTCTGACCCAATCGCCAGATGTATTTTCGCTCTGGTGTTACTCCGCAAATTCACCAAAGTGTAGATCCTGTGTGCCAAAAATGCATTAAAGTTCCAAAAACGCTGGCGACTTTTAATTTTCTGAAGCGGAAAAAAAAATCCTGAATTAACCTTTTTTTGGGTAACCGTTTTTTTCCAGACATTTCATAACATATGGAACATTCATTTTACAGTGGGCTCATGTGTAGGGCATTATATTAACTCTCTTGTTTTTATTAAGGTTCCCTGGACATATATAAGAAAAAGTGGTAACTTCAAGCATTTGCACCAACATTTATAATAAAGACGTGCATACAACTTTAAATTACCTGCTGTATGCAAATTGACCTAAGAGCAAGATCGCTGGCGAATTTTTGTTAGGCACAAACGAATGCTAGTGCATCTTCATGCTCGCACTGCTGAAGCAACGCTAGTGAAAAGTCACCAGCGTTTGACGCCCGGGACGAAATTTTAGTGATTTGCGTATTCGTATCGCATTTGCACCTGGTGAAGTGGTGCGAGGGGTGCGAAGCTGACGCTGGCGAAAATTTGCCCGTTAGTGTATCTGCCCCTAAGCTTGTGTCCGTTTAATGTTATTGCCATGTACATATCCTATTGTACTTAATACAAAGGAATACAAGACAGGTCACTTAAAGCTCACAATTGCTGTCCTATTGTCCATGATGCTTGCCAATGTTCACAGTTTGCTTTCTTCGAAGACATTATCACCATAAAACAAATCTGTCAATGATTGGGGACACACAGGAGAATTGTGCAAGGTGTTATCCACCGCAGACTGTATAACTTTCATATATGGTGTAGAAAACAATGCTTTCGATTAGTGACACGATCTTGGTCTCACCCAAAAATTAAAATCCCTTTGTTGTCTTATATCACAACTTTGTAACATAATGATTTTCTTATGCATGCCAACTCAAGGCTGGTACATGGCCCCAAATTTCAATGCAGAGGATATGGCAGACTATACTGGAGCATTGTGGTTGGTGGTGGTGCCATGTAAGCCAGCCCAGTAAAATCCACCTTTGCTAATTGTGGTCCCATATGAGTCGCATTGCATGTCTTGGAACATCTTAATGGCTAGCCTTCTTGGTTTAGGTTAGATTGTACCATATAAGTCAGCAATGCGCAAGACTAGATAGTTCTAATAGAAGCAAATCTTACCCATTTTAAAATACAAAATGGTATATTGGGAAACATTGGGATGTCATTTACTGATGCCCCAGACACAAGTACTAAGGGGAGCAAATGCTCATTTACTTAGTGCTCATTTAATCTAACACTTTCACCTGAGGCATTGCTGTTCTCTGCACCTTACATGTTGTCCAAAGTTCAATGCACCAAGAAGCAAGGCATGCTTTTTTGCATGGTGTACGCACTGGCGCTTCCCTAACTTGCATTTTTAAATGGTGCAAGTGTAGGTGGCGGTGGGGATAGGGAAGGCCTACATCTCTCCACCAACATTGCTCTCATAAATACAGTGCTGCTAAACACAGCCAGAGAAAAGGCATTTCTGAAGCTCAAGGACCTGCACTTGTGGGTGCTCATGTTGGGGGAGGATAAAATTGTCATAAATACAGGGTCAGACTGGGGGTTGCTGCCTCAGGGCCTCCTGTCTGGCAACCCCACGCAGCGTTTGTGCGCACTTGCTGACTGGTCATGCCAGCAAGGAAACCAAGGTGCCGATTGGGGCCCACTAAAGCCGGGAGCCGTTTTTTCCTGGTGTCTGTCCGGCCCAATCCGACCGTGCATAAATGTCCTACCAAACACAAATTAGCCATGGGATTTTACTCTCCTACTATATGAATTATATGAAACCTATTCCAAGCTGAACATACAGTATGTTTCTTAGAGCATTGGCTTCACAGTATTGTCACCTGCCCAACAAACACTCCCCTGCTGTGACTATACGACACTTCAAGAGTTGTAGCCCAAAACTACATACAACTGGTGTTTTCAGGGCCAGTGAAACTCACCCCAAAAAAATGGGAGAAATTAAACAATGGCTGCAAATCAATTGTTTGAAACCGGCCATGGTAACGTTCAGTTACTGATCCACATTGTAAACACTTAACTAATCTGATTCATTCAATTCCTTTTGCGTTCCTTCCTTTTCTGCATGCACTGACAGCGAGCATTCTGGCTCAAATGTATTTAGCATTTAGAACTGTAATCCCTCCCAGTGTAAATAAACAACGTTACAGGGACCTTTCTGATCTTCACACAACTGCTGTGCTTTAATACTATGCAAATCCCAAAAAATAAAAATTCGGCATTAGCAGTTATTTTTATCCAGTGTATGTATAAGCAGTTTGGAACAGAGGTACTGATTTTTATTTTGTCTTGTTTGCTGTGTAATCTGACTGCAGGTTTTTTTTACCCCCTTCATTTACTGTGAAAAACAATAAACGTCAGTGATCTGAGCCTGTGTCTTTGAGAGGACGTTGCTATTATGTTTTAGGGCAGAGACATGCTGCTATTTCGGGAGATTAGTCGCCCATCAACAAATCGCTTCTTTTTCGGGCGACTAATCTCCCCGAACTGCCTTCCTGCCGGCTAGAAGATAAATCGCGGGCGGGGTGGCACTCAGAGCGCTTCGTTTTTCGAAGTTTCGAAGTTGCTTCACAAAGAAACTTCAGATGACTTCTGAAAGCCGAATCGATCCAAGTGCCATCCCTCCGGCGATTTACATTCTAGCCCGCAGGAAGGCAGTTCGGGGAGATTAGTCATTCGAAGAAGAAGCGATTTGTTGATGGGCGAGTCGGGCGACTAATCTCCCGAAATAGCAGCATCTGTCTAATGTATTTTAGTTTGGTTCTCTATGAACTAACAGATAGTATTTAGCCTTCTGTTTAACTTTCCTTTCACATGTTCAAATTTGACTTCTGATCGAGATTGTGACCATTGGTTGAGTTGATGTTGTGGGGATAAAATACATCTATTATTTTAATTAACAATGAGAAAGAAAACAGTGTGAAAAAGAAGCTCCATCCTATTATGTTTTAGTGAACTATAATTATATTCAGGGGATGATTTATACATGGTCTTTTTTTATTACAAATCAAATTTGCGAGTCTTTTTCTACTTTGAACAATTTAAAAAAAAAACATGAATGTTTATTTATAAAAAAAAATCACAAAATCGGACTGTAATGATTGAGTACAATTGTGAAAAAAACTTGAAAAATTTAAATTTGTGAGCTCAAAAAAATGAAAATCTTGAATTAAAAAATAGCTTGAATTTTGACTAGGACAACTCCCATTGATTTCTACATGAACTCATGAATGCATGCTTCTAAAGGATTATGTTTTAAATTCAAGTTTTTTGTGCTCGATAAACACCAAACTCAAGTTTTTGAAACATTTTCATTTGTGAGTTTTTGTGCAAAAATTTTTTGGAATCGTGGCAAAAACATTGATTGAACACTGATAAATCAATAAATAAATCAAAAATTTTGCAACAAATCAAATGATTTGGCGCTAAACCTTGTGAATTTGAATTATGCTATAACTCCTATGTACAATATTTATAAAACACAGAAAATTATAAAGCTCAATTGTGAAAGTTATATATTGATGAGAAAGATGGCATAGTAAAAATGCAAGCTATTTTTTCACAACTGTTATAATTTGATTTTTTTATATAAGGATTTTTTTTAACATATAAGCTTTTTAATGTTTGTAAAATAGTGTTTATTATAATGTATAGTGCCCCTGCACAAACTAGAATTGTATATGACCACTAAATACTATTTTTATGTGTAAAAGAAACACATTATGCATATCAATGAAAAAAAATATGCAAATCATGGAAACTAGGTGATGGTGACTGTCAAAAAATGTGAAAAAACCCAATTCAGGAAAAAATTGTAATTTGTTTTGCATCTGTTTACAAGAATTACAGCAAACCGTGATCTCAAAATTAATAAATCATTCCCCTAAGTGTACCACTAACTGAATCCAAACCCTAAAGATTCATCAGCATCCGAATCTGGCAAAAAGTGCTGGGATTTGTCCCTGCGTTGGTTGCATTCCAACCAAAAAGTGAAAGCCTGATATTTTGTTTACCAGCACTGTCAAGGAGACACACGGAGAGTTTGTTGTCATTTAACTGGTTGGTCTGATTGGTCAGACCATCTGGACAAGTATTTGGCAATTCAACATGAGGGATCAACTTTTAAGGGTGGTGACACATGCTAAGATTCGGGGAGATTTAGTCACCCGGCGACAAATCACCTCTTCTTCGGGCGACTTATCTCCCCAAAAAGCCTTCCTGCCGGCTAATCTAAATTGCCGGCGGGATGGCACTTGCAATGATTTGTTTTCTGAAATCGCCCGAAGTTGCCTCACGAGGAAACTTCAGACGATTTCAGATAACGAATCGCAACTTAATCTCCCCCCGAATCTTAGCGTGTGTTATTAGCCTAAAACATTAACCTGTTTTAAAAGCCATTAGCTTTTTTTCAGCGCAAAACTCATTGGTCAGTGGTTTATTTTCATGCCAAACTCAATGGGAGTTTTTTTTCTCATTTCAAATGCATTGAAGTAAATGTATTTTTCCCTCTCGCTTTTTCTTGGCTGCTTGGTTTCTTGAAAAAATTCACTGATGCTTAAACACAGAATTTCACCGCCAATCTATGGCAGGTGAAATATTTATAAATAAATAAATGTTTATTTATATAGCACTACTACTGTGCATATTTATAATACAGAAAAGTACAAACAGGGAAGACAAACACTGAATTAAATATATATATATATATATATATATATATTACAGAGTTTAAGTGCCATGTATTAAGAGACACAAGAAGAGGAGACTGTTACCCCATAGAGCTTACAATCTAAGTTTGTCCAGCATTTTATTATACTAAAATTGCAGTTGTAAATCCATTCTGATTGGGATCTGGAATGGTTATCTCTATTCTACCAAAACTGGTGCTTGAATTCTGTCAGCACAATGAATTAGCGTCCCAGGTTCAACCAATAGCATTGATTTGACAGCTTGTGCCTGGATACATCCTGCCGTGGCTAATTAGAAGCGTATCTAAAGACAGATATAGCGATTATATTTAGACATTTATAACATCATCAGCCATATTTTTATAACCTCATTTTATTTTCTGTTGATTTCTGCTGTTTACTTAGAGAAATTTTATAATCTTTCACTGATACTCTATCCTTTATTGCTCCGGCGCGATGGCAAACAGTCTAAGCAAAGTACAATGATATACATAAATATTTGAACAGCTAAGGAAAGTCTGTGTCTCTTGGACTACAGCTCGAACACACACTCAAACAAATAGTGGCACTTGCGGGAGTTTGAAATATCACTCTGTGGATGAGTATGATGAGAAATACCGGGGAAAACGTTGAAATTCGTGTAATGTGGTTTACGTTTATTTATTTATTTTTTGTTTGTTTAATGAAACACTACAGGGCTTTCAGCATCTCTCCAACTCCATTGTTCTTCATAGATGGCACATTTATTACTATCTTTGTTTGGCAAGGATTGCTAAAATAATTGCACTTGAGCAAAATAAATTTGTTTTCTTTTTTCGGACTTAAAGACCAGAGCGGTTTTAATTAGTTTACTTGGGCTTTGCATCGGTGGGGCCACGACAAAGGACAGTCTGCCTTGTGTCTCTTTTTAACTCTTGTTTGTGAATGGTTTGAAATGAGGGTGAAAGGCACCAGACTTAGAAAGTAGGATCTCCAGGAAGCAGAGATGGATGCAAACAGAGGAGCTAATTTAACCAGGCATAGCTGGGGTTGTTTGTGGTTGTCCCTGACAGCACTGCTGACTCCGAGCACCTGTGTTTGCTTAATAGCTTTCCCCAATCTGCTTGAAAATGGCCCAAGCATGTCACATGGCAGCGAGATAGTCCAAGCACCATGGGAATACAAAAGCCTGGGCTTTTAGCAGAGTTAATCATTAATGCGCCTTTTCTTTGTCCTATTCAGGAGTGCTGACAAGCTCTTTGATATTTCATATTTGCCATCAGGTCAGTTGCAGTCATAACCAGGTACTAATGAACACGTTGACTCATTGCTCCCAGTTTCATTGCCTGACTGTACTCGGGGGGAAGAAGAGCCATTTTCCTTTCACCTGGCCTCAAAACCTTCCGTCTTCATTTGTTTTGTTTTTCAATATTCATCCAGATTTTGTAGGTTAATTTCTTTATCTGTAGTGCCAGGCAAGGGCTTAATATAATTGCTCAACAGTAACAACTGGATCTGCAAACAAACAAGTAAGCTATTATTTTTCCATATGGAGAAATGACTATCCACCTCCTGCTACACACACAAAAAAATGGAAAATTACATTATTAGGAGCAATAATGTTCAGTTACAGGATCTACATTGGGGTTTTCTGTTTGACCAAACAGGTACCTTGCAAATTGGTTTGAAAATCTTTTTCTGGAAGTGTAAATTTACCTGAGGTCTTGTGTAAATGTGACCTCTGGTACAGTAAAGGTAATAATGCTCAGGTTAGCTACTGACCATTGGCAGGAGTTGGATTAGAACTATGCCTTATTTTACCCATAACCCCCGGCATCAGAGAACTATATGAGGGGTAGGGGAAAGAATTTAAATATAATAGATTATATTGTGTAACAGTTGTTTGCAGTAAATACATTAGGGATACATTAGTTATCCAGAGAGCTCCAAATTACAGGAAGGCTGTCTCCCATAGACTCCATTTTATCCAAATACAGGTATGGGATCCGTTATGCGGAAACCTGGTATCTGTAATACTCCGAATTACAAGAAGGCCATCTCCCATAGACTCCATTTTATCCAAACACAAGTATTTCAATAATTTTTTTTAAATGATTTCATTTTCCTCTGTAATAATAAAACAGTACCTTGTACTTGATCCAAACTAAGATATAATTAAACTTTATTGGAGAAAAACAAGCCTATTGGGATTATTTGATGTTTAAATGATTTTTAGTAGACTTAAGGTATGGAAATCCAAATTACAAAAATATCTGTTATCCAGAAAACACCAGGTCCCATACCTCTACAACAACAGTTTGAGGGACCCAGATTGGAAGTCCCTGAATTACATTTTTGTTTTGATATCCTTAAATAATCCTTCCATCAATTTGAAACTAAATTCGAATTGTAAACTGGAATTCATTTTCCATGTAAAACAGTGGCGCTAAGGATGGGTGAATTTGACCCGGTTAGTTTTGTCAAAAAATTCGCCGCAGGTGAATTTTCGTTGACGGTCATTAAAGTCTATGGGGGTCAAAAAAATTTAAACAAATTTTTTTTTTGTCGCACGTCTTTTTTTTTTTTTTGACACACGCAGCCATACAAGTCTATGGGCGTCAATTCTGCCGTGAAACAAGGCGAAAAAATTTGATCATCCCTAAGCAGTACCTGTACCCCATCTCACATCTCTGCAAATACATACTCTGTATATACATTTTCTTTGTGTTAAGGGGGTTTGAGATAGGGATACTTTGTTCATATAATCCCTTCTCCTAGCTGTGGGGGTGGGCTTTGCCATATGCCTTCTCCTTTTGCCTTCCACAAGGGTTAAAACTGTCAATATAATCATTTAATGGACACATATAAAATGAGACTAAGGGAGGTGGCAAATGAGGCTACTGGGGGAGATTAGTCACCCAGCGAAAAATTGCCTCTTCTTTGGCTGAATCCTCTAAATGCCTTCCCACCAGCTAGACTGTAAATCGCCGGCGGGATGGCATTTGTAACGATTCGTTTTCCAAAGTCGCCCAAAGTTGCCTTACAAGGAAACTTTGGGTGACTTCGGAAAGCCGAACTATAAGTAACTTTATGGGGGTTATTTACTGAACTCTGAATGCAAAAATCACAGAAAATTCTTGATTTTTTTTTTACAAAATCTGACTTTTAAAAAATCTCAAATTTTTCAGAATTTATTAAACCCTGAGAATGGAAAAATCCAGCATCTCCGAGTTTGTAACAAAAAATATTGAGATAAATTCAGACTTTGATAAATAACCCCCTTAATGTACATTCATATTTTAAAAAGTAGTTTTTAAGGTGCAGATTTATCAAGGGTCGAATTTGGAAGTAACAGGGTTTTTTTTGAACTCCCATAACTCCGAAATTCGAATAAGAAAAGACCAACCGAAATTTATAAAAAAAGTCGACGTTTTTTTCTTCGTGTGAATAGTCTGTATTCATCGAATTTGAATCGTACGGATCAAAGTAATAACGCATTTGACTGAATTCGAATCAATGTATTTTCAAAAAAAAAAAACTTTTATTTTTCAAAGTCCACCAATTGACTCCAAATAGGTTCTCGGAGGTCCCCCATAGGCTAAAACAGCAATTCAGCAGGTTTTAGATGGCAAATGGTCGAAGCCGAATTTTTAAAGAGACAGTACATGATAAATTTCGATATTTATCAAATTCAAAGGGAATCTGGACTATTCCCTTGTTGAAGTACATAAAAATTAGCTGGAAACTCTAATTTTTTTCATTCGAATTTTCACTTCGACCGTCGATAAATCTGCCCCTTAGTGTCAGTATCACTTTAAAAGCTTCAGAAAGTATGACCAGTAAGTGCACTTTTAGATGCCCGCTGATAAATTGCCTCTTCTTCGAGGCAACTAATCTCCCCAAACTGCCTTCCGCTGGCTAGAATCTAAATCGCTGGCGGGATGGCATTCGGAGCGCTTTGTTTTCCGAAGTCGATCGAAGTTTCCTCGTGAGTCAACTTCGGGCGACTTCGGAAAACAAAACGCAAGATTGTCTTCCTTCGGGGATTTACATTCTAGAGGGTGTGAGGCAGTTATGGGAGATTAGTCACCCAGAAGAAGAGGAGATTTGTCGCCGGTGATTTATATTCCAGAGGGCGGGAGGCAGTTAGGGAGAAGGCAGTTAGGGAGATTAGTCGCTCCGAAGAAGAGGATATTTGTCGATGGGCAACTCATCTTCCCGAATCTGATCGTATGACTGTGCCCTAAAACTGAAGTATATATTGTTGCATGATGAGCCAGTACTGAACTCACTCGAAAAAAAGAATTCTGTTGCTAAAGTTTGTTCAATATTTAGGTGCTGGTTTACTTAGTGGCCAGGTCATCGTCTCTTGCATGATAATTGGAAACAACCGTACATCTTAACTGACATGAAGAAATATATAAATACATACTGCATAGCGTTTACATTGGTATCTCTACCCTGCCATACAAGTCCTTCTACTTTTGTCTGGAGCCACCAGGATACATAATATTCTACTATTATTTACAAAAGTGACCAGAGACAATCGGATAGTATTCCCCAGTTATTTAAAGAGAAGATAACACAATCGATGGAAATCCCCTGTGGTCATGCTGCCACCCAAGAGCAGAGTTAAGGCAATGGAGAGATGGTTGAGAAGTAAATTCAGTTAAACTATAAGCCAATGCTATCGGCTTCCTGGCAAAGGACGGGCAAAAAATAACAGATTCCTCTGATTCTGAGAAGGCTTCCTGAAAGTATAATCTTAATTATATATCCACCCTTTCTCCTTTACACACATTATGGTAATTTGTTTGAATTTCTCATATCGTTGCTCCCTGCTGAATGGATTGCACTATATTACCTTTGCACAGGAGATTGCCAAAAACTACTATATTAAAGGTGGCCATAGACGCAAAGATCCTATCGTACGAATCGAGGATTTGTACGATTTTCGGAGCCTGTGTGGAGAGTCACGACATTTTTCATCTGGCGGAGGTTGGTCATTTGGTCGATCGGACAGGTTTGATTTTGTCCCGACCGTCCCGCCTGAGCCCATTGCGCTCTCATCGTAATCCGATCATTCTGCCATAGGGCCGAACGTTCAGATTACCCCCGATATAGCCATGCCCGTAAGTGGGAAAAGATCAGCTCATTTGGCGATGTCTCCAAACAAGCGGATCTTTGCATCTATGCCCACCTTTAATAGGGATGCACAGAATCCAGGATTCCGTTCCCTTCTGCACGACCAAACGAAATCTCAATCCTAATTTGCATATACAAATTAGGGGAGGGAAATCGCGTGACTTTTTGTCACAAAACAAGGAAGTAAAAAATGTTTTTGTTATTTCTGGCTAGTCTTTTTCAACAGAATGTGGAAATTCTGAAAAATTCATACAATTATTTTTTTTTCCGCAAACAACATTTTCGGGGGAAAATGTATTAAATAAGCTGAAAAAACCTGTGCGGATTTGGTCGGAGTTTTTTTAGAAAATATTGAAATAAATTCGGACTTATAAATAACCCCCGTAGTTTTGTTGATAAAGAGCATATCGGTGTCTCATGATTAGTAATACTGACAAGTTCCAATCAGTTATAGGAATGTGCCAGTAGTGCTGTAAGGTTGCCCCCATTTTTATAACCCATCAATTTCAAACAGGTTGGATGCTATGGCTTACAAGACCTGGGGTACCTTTTATTACATTACACCCTAAATGTTTTTGGGAATTACTTCCACCCTAAAAATGTGGTATAATATATTTGTGTGAAGCAGATAAGTCACTTCCCTGGCTATATGCTGCTAAAAACATTCCTGTTACAGGAAGGATTAGGAGACCACTTGAATCTGACAGTGTTGAAGAGCTGGTCATCTTACTGTTAAAAGATGTGTTGTTTTTTTTTATAAATTTTTTTGGGGTGGGGGTTAAATCCATTCCAATGGAATGTTTCTTTTAAAAGGATTAGAAGATGCTATCAAATTAGCCCAGATTTACTAAAGTTGGCCATACTTACCGATAATATTGTATGAAATGTGTATGGTGCCTGCAGACCTCAAACAATATAAAAGTAATATGATTAATGGTCAGTTTGGGAATTGAGCAGGGTTGAATATGCCATCTTCCTATGCACTATGTTGGCCAGTGCAGATGCTTCCTATTCTAGATATATTTATACAATTACAGAGAAGCTGCAGTTGAAAAAAAATCATGTCCTAAAATGATTTAAGAAAGGGAAAATGTCATATATTAATGCACCATGTCACTTCAGATCTGGCCCTTTGTCTTTAATAATAAAAAAGTACTTTGTACTTGATCCCAGCTAAGGCATAATTAATCCTTTTTGGTGACAAAATATCTTATTGGGTTATTTAATGTTCAAATGATTTTTTAGTAGACTAAAGTAGACTTTAGAGAAGGTATGGAGATCCAAATGACAGAAAGACTACTTATCTGAAAAACCCAAGGTCCTGTGTATTCTGGATAATAGGTCCCATACCTGAACATATCGCTATTGCAGTTAAAAAACATTTCATAATTGGTTCCTTTCCAAGTGTAACATGTATGCCATATGTATTTGCAGTAAGATATAGGGTCTTTTTTATTTACATAAAATCTGAATTTTAAGTGGAAAAAAACCCGTCAAATTTTTCGAGATTTATTTTACCCCAAGCCTGCAAAAAGTCAGAATCCAAACATCTGCCATCTCAGACTTTCCGAGGTTGTATATAAGTCAACGAGAGAGGTCCCTATACTATTTAGAAGTTTCTGTGGTCTGCGCTGGAATTAGCCCAGAAATTCTGACTATTTTGGACTTTTCTTGAAAAAAACAAAGAAATTCTGGCTTTTCGGGAAAAAATCCTTCTTTTTCTACTTTTTTTTATCTACTTGTTCCCGATACGATTAAGTCAAGCGTTTTTATTACCATACACTCGAGTATAAGCCGTCCCAAGTATAAGCCGAGGTACCTAATTTTACCTCCAAAAACTGGGAAAGCTTATTGACTCGAGTATAAGCCTAGGGTGAGAAATGCAGCAGTATATGGTAAGTTTCAATAAAAAAATTGAGGGTTTCTGCTCCCTTTGGAGGTGCCGACATCTCATTTTTGGATGCCGGCGACCATTCTTGGATGCCGGCGAATATTCTTGGAGACTATTCTTGGATGCCGGCGACTATTCTTGGACACCGGCGACTATTCTTATGCGCCTGTGACTATTCTTAGATGCCGGCGACTATTCTTAGACGTTGGTGACCATTTTTGCGCTTGACCCGAGTATAAGCCGAGGTAAAGTTTTTCAGCATATTTTGGGGGCTGAAAAACTCGGCTTATACTCGAGTATATACGGTAATAAATAATCAATGGGCAAAGCCAATGGGCGTCTGAATAATGTTGATGTGCAACGGTTTTAACACAAGCGACTTTTCCGATGTGCACCCAAATTTTTTGACACCGGCGAATTTTTGGGGGAAGTTTCGCTAATTTATTCGCCAGCAGCAGAACGCGGATATTTGCCGCAAATTCGTGCCTCGCTAGTAATGGGACCCGGGGAAAAGGTTCTATATACTGTAAATAAAAAGCAGTTTTGTAATGTTGTTGGTGACAGTAGTTCATTGTGAAGCCTCCTTTCCCTAACCCATGTAGCAGAGAAGAATAATTATTCAGATGAAGAGCATGCAAATATTTAAAGTCCAAATGAAAACATACAGTTAGGATTTTATTTACGATATCTCTAAAAAAAAATTGAGCAGTATAGTTTCCGTGATTTTTCATTAGCTACAAAATCTATTAATGTAACAAAGTCGTGTAAATCCACAAATAATAAAGTATTTAGCCTTGAAACCATGTACTTTAGCTGGCAGCAGTCCAGAATTTCTTTGTTAATAATAGGTGTGTTCAGTGGAATTCAGTGCACCTTGCCGATTGTTCCCAGCTTGACATACTTCAGGTGCTATGTCAGCCAAGTTTCACATTTTCAACACGGAAGTTTTCATCTTTATATTACAAAAAGCCAACTAGACATGGCAGGTTGGGAAACAGACATTGGGTAATTCAAAGAAAATAGTAACAGCAACGCATAAAGCAAACAGTAAAAGCAATTTTTGGCTTTTGTTTCACCATTTGTTTTTAATTGTTTGTTTGAAAAGGGAACTATATACCTGTGGCTGTTTTATTCCTTTATCTCAATGAGCAGTAGTTTGGTCATAGCTCTCTAAAGGGTAGATATACTAACGGGCAAATTTTCGCCAGCGTCAGCTTCACATAGCTCGCACCAGTTTGCCAGGCGCAAGTGCGCTACAACTACAACAATTCACTAATATGCCGAGTTTTATCCCTGGCAACGAAAGCTGGCGACTTTTCACTAGCATTACTTTGGCAGTGTAAGCATTTCAAAGCAAAGATTCGCCAGCGTTCATTTGTGCCTAGAGAAATCTAGCGCTTAGGCCAATTTGCGTGCAGTGCATAAGTTGTATATACATCTTTATTATAAATGTTGGTGCAAATGCTTGAAGTTACCACTTTTTATTACAAATTTCCAGGGAACCTTAATAAAGACAAGAGAGTTAAAGGACCAGTAACGTCAAAAATTTTTACAAAAAAATTCGTTAGAATACAACGAAAAGAAAAACACCAACACAAATTAAAATTTAAAATAGCAAAGCATTTATTAAGAAATAACTTACAGAAACTCCACTTCCTGTCCTCTTCAGAAACAGCAAAAGGGCGACTATCCATCCTGCAGCGCTCAATTTCTCCTCCTGGCTATTCACTGACAGCGTGTCCTCTGCCTTCTCCAGCTCTTCTTCATCCTCCTTCATCCAGCAGCAGTAGGAAGGTGATGTCTCCAAACCCCGCTCCTCCGCTCCAGGAATGCAGCCCTGACTGCCGACCCCCATGCCCACTCCATCACTCTCAAGGCGCATGAAATAAATAAAGTAAATAAAAGTAAATAAAATAACCCCGGCTCTTTGCAGGTCTGCAATTTGTTGTTTTATTATCACAGACAAAACATGAATAATTTTAAAAAATGTGAATTCTCTTTTATGATAGGTTTCTTAATTAATATTGGTTTGTATATAGATCAGTTTAAAAATATACCCAGTTAAGACGCCAGTAGATGGTGTTTCTGTTAATATACCCTTGGCCTATTCTCTAACATTTTTCAAGTGCTATTTTGCAATTTCTTACATGGCTGATGGAGTGCATTTAGCACAAAAGACGTCCTTTCTTCTCAATATCAAGAGTTAATTTGTTGAAAAGGAGAACCATTAGCTCACTTTCCCTCACGGTATTTGTTCTGGGTCTAGCAATCTCCTCCTTTCCCCCATGCCTTCAGTGACAATAGCAGAGCATTAGAAGGAGTGCTTTATACTTAAAGGGATACTGTCATGGGAAAAAAATTTTTTTTCAAAATGAATCAGTTAATAGTGCTGCTCCAGCAGAATTCTGCACTGAAATCCATTTCTCAAAAGAGCAAACAAAATTTTTTATATTCAATTTTGAAATCTGACATGGGGCTAGACATATTCCCAGTTTCCCAGCTGCCCCAAGTCATGTGGCTTGTGCTCTGATAAACTTCAATCACTCTTTACTGCTATACTGCAAGTTAGAGTGATATCACCCTCCCTTTTTTTGCCCCAGCAGCCAAACAAAAGAACAATGGGAAGGTGACCAGATAGCAGCTCCCTAACACAAGATAACAGCTGCCTGGTAGATCTAAGAACAGCACTTAATAGTAAAAACCCATGTCCCACTGAGACACATTCAGTTACATTGAGAAGGAAAAACAGCAGCCTGCCAGAAAGCATTTATCTACTAAAGTGCAGGAACAAGTCACATGACTGGGGCAGCTGGGAAATGTCAGTTTTCAAAATGGAATATAAAAAAATCAGTTTGCTCTTTTGAGAAATGGATTTCAGTGCAGAATTCTGCTGGAGTAGCACTATTAACTGATGCTTTTTGAAAAAACATGTTTTCCAATGACAGGATCCCTTTAAGGCCACAAGATGTTATAATGTTACCGCACAGAATTCAAGGAGAGGAAATTGTCAAAAAATACCTTTTCTGAAAATCCTTATCCAGGCAAAATGTTCAGCACGAAGACCTATAACTGTGCAACTTCACCTTACAGATTTGAAGATGTCTTGCAAGCTGGATTCTGTCCTAAATAGGATTTGACTGAATCCCTGCTATTTTTGATGAATTTGGAATTAGTTCATCTGACACACTGGGACAGGCTGATATTCAAATTCAAGACCTGCAGAAGAAGAATGTAGAAGTCAATGGCAGATGTCCCGTTGACATTTTGAAGATATCCTGATCTGTGCTTGGTTTCATTCAATAATCCAAATATTTTGTGGTTTCCGGCATCAAATCCAAAAAAGTTGGAGATTTCAAGCACCAAATACGAAAAAGTCATAGTTTTCGTCAACAAATCTGGAAAAAAAAACATACAATTTTTTCACAATTTTATCAAGTCTTTTCCTGTACAAGAAATTTTCATAAAAAATGTATGGATAAATAGGAGTCTGTGCAGATTTGGTCAGAGGGGTTTTCAGAAAATGAGAAGTGAGAAATTTTTGGATTTTAATAAATCACCCCCAAGTGTCACTTTTTTGCAAAATGCAAATGTATTTACATTTTGTCTCTATTTTTAAAAGTTTTCCCCCCAAAAATACAAATCTTTAGAAATTTGTCATTAAGAATTTCAGATTATGTTGAATCCTGAAACTTTTATAGGTTTCCATCCATTTCCAGAGCCAAATCTTGTGGTTTTAACCATATTTTCTTAGAAACCATAATATAGGCTATGAAATCTGACTGCGTTCCCCAATTTTCCCACTGCATATTATGGGGCCCATTTAAATAACAATTTAATTTGAGATTTTTTTTTCCATGAATCTTGAAACATTTGTAGTTTTCCTATATTTCTAAAAAGCTCTAAAAATGTGAGATTTATTAAGAGACCCATTTAGCATAGGTCGAATTTCAAATTCATGTGAATTTTTTTTAATTAGAATATACTCACAATTTGACTGGAATTTGACTTGAAAACATTTCCTCACATTTTACACATAGGCTTACTACTTGGTGTCACCGTAAAAATGAAAATAGCAAGGAAAAAGCCAAATATTCCATTGGTACCCTATGCGTTTCCTTTGTTTTAAAGCACTGCTATTCCGAAGTTTAACTTCTCAGAGGACAGTTTAATATCTTTATATGTTATTATGGGGTACAAGCACCAACCTGGAGGACTTTTAGTGGTCGTATAGCTGTGCTTGCCTGAACCCACACTGTTCCATCAAATTAAAGGCTGCGGTTGTTTACATTTTTGTCTTCAGGCAGCCCACCACTAAATCCTCCAGTCTTTCTTTCTTTACACTGCAAACACTTCAAGCTGGACTTTCTATTCAAGGGGAAGGCTAGACTGCTATTTATTTACCAACAGTTGCATATTTAATGCACATTCCTTGACCTGAAGATTTTGCCGCAACTGCCGTATTTAGTTCTCTAACTAGTTACCTCTGGTAGTATTGTCAATACATACATTGTGCCCCTGACTATGTATATATGCCATGAGTATAATCCAGCGTAATAATATATAAAAGACACCAAGGGGCCCATTTATCAAAGGTCGAATTTCGAATTCATATTTTTTAACTTGAATATACTCACAATTTGACTGGGAGGTAATTTAAGAACAAATTAGAATGTCTAATATTCGATTGAATGGTTCCTGACCCAATAATTTGAATTGTATCTGTACGAAAAAATCTGATTTTCTCCAAAAAAAACCTTGAATGTCAGTAAGGCTATTAACATCTCCAAATGGCTCAACTGAACTCTGCCATTGACTTGTACATGAACTTGGCAGGTTTTAGGTGGTGAATATTCGAAGTAGGACTGTTTCCATGGTCGAGATGTGATAAATCTCACATTCAAATTTACCTTTGAATACTGAGATTACAATTTGAATGTGTGAATTTTGAAACTCGAAAAATTCAAATTCGAATTTTACTATTCAACCCTTGAAAATTGTGCCCCCAAATGTGAGATTTTCAAAGAGAACAATTATAGCCATGCCTTTGTTTGCTTGCCATGTGCCATTCTGTGTTAGTAACATGAATAACATAAAGCGGCTGATTTATCAAGGTTTGAATAGACAATTCAAATTCGAATTTTCAAATTTCTTTTTGGTCAAAACTCACAAATTCAAAATTTGAGATTTATCAAACCTTTACCCTGGGAATAATTCGAATTAGACTATTCGCCGCCACCTAAAACCTGCCAAATTCACGTACAAGTCAATGGGAGAAGTCCAGTGACCCATTTGAAGAAATGAATAGCCTTCCTGACATTCAAGTTTTTTTCTGAGAAAAAACTCAATTCAAGTTTAGTCTAATTCGATTCGAGTTTTCGGGTCGGTAAAAATAACGGGCAGTGTTTTTTTAATAAAAAAAAAAAGGGTCCCAGTGGGGACTGAAACGTTGGTTGTACATAGTATGCAATAATATATTTATAATACACAAACGCCATGAATATCTTGTAAATTATAACCTTATAAACGGTGAGTAGTGATGTCATCAGTTAAAAACGGTGAGTAGCAATAATATATTTATTATTTTAACACTAAGACCCTTGGTGCTGGTGTTTGATTTATTTTTCTATACGCTGGTTTTCCATGCACAAGGACAGCTACAAGGTAGCTTAATGGAAGGTGAATCCATATACAGGTATGGGATTTGTTATCCAGAAAGCTCCAAATTATGGAATGGCTGTCTCCCATAGACTCCACTATAATGAAATAATCAAAATTTTTAAAAATGAGTTCCCTTTTCTCTGTAATAATAAATCAGTACCTTGTACTTGATCCAATCTAGGATATAATTGATCCTTATTGGAGGCAAAACAACCCTACTGGGTTTTTTAATGTTTACATGATTTTCTAGTATATTTAAGGTATGAAGATCCAAATTATAAAAGATCTATTATCCGGAAAACCCCAGATTCCGAACATTCTGGATAACATGTCCCAAACCTGTATATATATATTTGCACCTCAAATATTGTGGTGCATTTAGCCCAATCTACACTGCTGGCTATAAGTAGTCATAAGGAGAGGTAGGTCAAAATTTCTTTAGCAAATCTCAAGTGTTTCTTATTCCCCAAAGATTACTGAGGGAAATGGAAACAGCAAGAGAGGGGCATTAGACTACTAGTCTTTTCTGTGAGCTAGCAGCTGCAGTCAATACTCCCAACATGATATTCAGCTTTGCAATTATTTAATATTATTTACATATTATAGGTATGGGATCCGTTATCCGGAAACCCATTATCCAGAAAGTTCCGAATTACAGAAAGGCCGTCTCCCATAGACTCCATTATAATCAATTAATTTGGATATTTAAAAATGATTTCCTTTTTCTCTGTAATATTAAAATAGTACCTTGTACTTGATCCCAACTAAGCTATAATTTATCATATTGGAAGTAAAACCAGCCTATTAGGTTTATTTAATGCTTACATGATTTTCTAGTAGACTTAAGGTATGAAGATCCCAATTACAGAAAGATCAATTATCTGGAAAAACCCAGGTCCTGAGCATTCTGGATAACAGCTCCCATACCTGTATATGTAATTTATGTTATTAATATTATCTAATAATTATTTACTTTTTCCTCCATGTTTATAAATAAAGCACATGACAGCTTAAAAAATGTGTTGATATGATTTTAGTATCTTGTAGATTCTTACACTACAAAAAGTGCCATATGAAGAACTTTTGCATGATTGTTTTTTTCATGATTAAGGGGCATATTTATCAAGGGTCGAATTTCAAATTTGAAAAACTTCGAAATTAGAATTCAAAAATGAAGTCGAGGTTTTTTTGGCCGAATAGGTCCGTATTTGATCAAATAGGTCCGTATTCGGCCGAATCGTACGAATCGAAGTAATAGCGCATTCGATTCTACGTTTTTCCCCAAAAAAACTTTGATTTTTCAAAGTCCACCAATTGACTCCAAATAAGTTCTAGGAGGTCCCCCATAGGCTAAAACAGCAATTCGGCAGGTTTTAGATGTCGAAGGGTCGAAGTCGAATTTTTAAAGAGATGGTACATGATAAATTTCCATATTCTAATTTTCCAATTCTTTTCGAATTTAAATCAAATTTAAATTTTCAAATTTAAATCAACCTTTGGTAAATGTGCCCCTAAATCTGCTTTCAGATATTTCTAATTATTCAGGCATATTTTGGTGATAATATGAATAGCTTTTTGCATCGTTATTTTTGTTTTGTGGCAGCACTGGTTGGTCTCAACAAGTTAAGGCAGTGCTTTAGCATTAGGAGTATGTTAAGTGCATCACGGGAGCCCCACCCTTATAACAATGGACACATAAAAAACTGTATATGTTCCCAGCAATGTGAATGCCATACTGGTTAGTGCAAGACGTGATTCCTACAGCTGACCTGTAAATGTCTTTAAAAGTCTTTTATTCCAATGACAATGGCAAAGAAAACACAGTAAAGTAACTGAGTTGATTGGTAGCTTTTCACAGGTATTAATAACGCTTTACATCACAGTGCTTCATCTTGTCTATAAAAGACCGTACTGACAAAACATGACGTTCTTTCATTCTTTGAGAAAAAGAAAACTTTTGCACAGTTATGGAAAGCTTATCATCCCAGCATACTTACATGTGAAAATTCGCACAACCTATTATATATATAAGCAAACTTATTGCTAGCTACTGTACATACCGTGATAAATTATTTTATAAAAATCAATCCCTGGCCAAAGCTCATTACCATTGGCCCATGTATAGACTCT
The DNA here is from genome assembly GCA_038501925.1 of Xenopus petersii. NCBI lineage: Eukaryota > Metazoa > Chordata > Amphibia > Anura > Pipidae > Xenopus > Xenopus petersii. The sequence goes on from CM076681.1 coordinate 117,586,988, forward strand.
TTAGCAGGGGTGTAACTATAGAGGAAGCAGGTTGCAGGGATCCCCAGGAGATATAGGGGCCCCATGAGTAGTGATGGGCGAATTCGCGCCATTTAGATTTGCCGAAAAATTTGTGGATTTCCTGTGAAATTTGCGAAACGGCGAAAAATTTGTGAAATGGCGCCGGCGTCTCGTTTTTTTACGCCGGCGTCCGTTTTTGATGCCGGCGCCCATTTTTTCAACGCCGGCATCTGTTTTTCGACACCGAATTTTCGCCAGCAAATTTTTGCGGGCGTTTCGCAAATTTTTTCCCCGGCGGCAAATTGCACAAATTCTCAGCGAATTCGCGCCTGGCGAATACATTCGCCCATCACTACCCATGAGACCCTAATTCATATACAGCTTCAATAACTATTGGTAAAACAAGTCAACCTCTTAAAATTTTGGGGGCCTGAAAAATAATTTGCTGTGGGGCCCAGTAATATCTAGTTACACCACGGCTCTTTAGTGATCACTGGCACTAGTGTCACTACTTGAGATGTCCCTATTGACACTACAATAGTGTGTAAGGTATGGTAACTCTGACTTTTTTAGATACAGAGGATGATTGGATCATTGCTAATACAGACCTTCAGTATTTGTCTCCAAGTCAGGGCAAAATGTTTCTATAATATTTGAAAAAATATTAAAGCGGGTTATTTACCTTTAAAGGGGAACCATCACTAAAATTAAAATTTAATATAAGCTTCAGCATACCGAAATAAGAAACATTCTTAATACAATCATTTAAATATTCTGTACTGTTTCTGAAATAAATAAATTTATCTTCACTATCCCTCTCTCGGCATCTGTTTCTCTTCATTCTCTCTTTATGCAGCAGTTGGGTGTCAAATATTCATTTACAGTTAGATCCAATATATCTTATTGGGCAGTGGGCTCCCTTTGCCTAGAAGATGTTTTAGAGCTCACTCTATTAAAATCATCAGACAGCATGTCTCTCTACATGCAGAATTTGTGCAAAAGGCAGTTATTTTGTTAGATTTCGTACTGGAATCAGTTATTTGAGTGAGCTATATAATTTAATTTAAAGGGGACTTATAATGCCGTGGGTTTGGTTTAAATGTCCTCTCTGCCCTACACTAAAATTGTCTCTGGTTTTATTACACAAAAACTGAACAAAACTGGAATTCAAATTTCCTTTTTCCAAGCTGTGGCTCAGTAGCTAATATCTGGACTGATAAAGGGCCTGGAGGGGTCCGAAACGTTGCCATGTTTGTGAAATGCTTATGGGCTAAATAAATCACCTATTTTTACGCAGCAACTATTTTTTGATGTGCTTCTGGATTATGTCTATACTGACTTTTGTCCCCATGCAAGGAAGAGGATTTCTGGTTGAGCACCCACCACTTTCAATAACTGGAAACCTCACAGGTAGAGCACTCCATTATTGTGCATACACTAAGCCAGTGACACACAACAAGTAGGGTTGCCACCTTTTCTGGAAAAAATACAGGCCTTCCTATATATTTAACTTTTTTCCCTATTAATAACATTGGAATCAACCACCAATTTTACTGGCCAGGCCAGTTAAATACCAGCCAGGTCGTTAAAATACCGGCCAGGTGGCAACCCTAACAACGAGTGGCGGAGCCACTTGTATTATACCCTTAACACGAAACCTAGAAAAAATTGTATTATTCCTGTTTATTAAGGGCTTTAATTATAAAAACAGCCATCCAATGAACCAATTTAAACACAATCACATTTCCAAAAAAGTTATGTCTATAGAAATGCAGCTTTGACGATAATTTTTTTGAAAGGTATTGAACAGTGATGAGCAAAACTGCCCGTTTTGCTGAATAATAAGCAAAACTGTTGAAAACTTTGCAAAATGATAACATTTTCAACCAAATGAATTGGTGTCAATGGCATTTTTGCACTATTTTTTTTGTGCCAAATGCATTTGAGTCAACGGGCGTTTTTTTTCCTCTGGGTTTTTCTCACACCAATATGCATTAGAATCAATTTGTGTTTTTCAGGGGCTTCTCGCCTTTTTTTCTGCTTAACAGAATGCATGAGGAAATTGTAGCACAGATTCTGAACCGTTTTTGCCACTAGTGATTCTGCAAAAAAAATTTGCTAATCCCTTGTGTTGAAATGCTGTATAATAGTGTTGTGCAGATCAGGAAAAACTCAACCTAACACAAACCCACAAAACCTGCACCCAAAAAACTCACCAAAATTTCAACCTAAACTGCTCGACCAATGAGTTTCGGGTCAACTCGCAAATCATTATTATGTAATTAATGGAATTTCAATACATAATTCATTTGACTAAATTTTGATTATTACTTTGTGAATTTATGGAATATCTCTTCAACTTTAAGGGAAGTTTCAATGCCTTGTAAATAGGTCTCCAAATTAATTATTTGAGGTTAAATTAATCGCAAAATTGTTACATTATTATATATGTCGATAATTCTTAGTGCTTCTTCAGAACTTTGCTCTTTTCATTTTTACAAATGATGTATTTGAGTGCAACGTGCATATGCTTTAAGAGCATTAACACAAGTAGTGTAGAAAAATTAGCTGAATTTTGAAATAAATATATTGATAAATAGCGGATTAAGCTCACTGATAACAAATAGTAGCCTTGCTAAATGGGTGCATGCTTTAAACAAAGGTTTCTGTTGAGTGGGAACAGGTAAGAGATGGATGGTTTGTTAAACATTGCCAGCATACTTTACTAGTGCCATTCAGCGGTCATAGCTAATGGTAACAAGGGCATTGTGTTGCAGGCCCATTTGCTCATTTCAGCCAACTTAGTGCTACTTCTTATCTTTGTTAGTCTTACGAAGATTAAGGTGGTTTCTATGTTTTCAAGGCACTTCATGAAAAACATTCCTTAAGGTCTCATGTCTTAAACACACACGCAATGACTTTATAAAAGCCGAGGCAGGCCTTAACCTTTGTTTCATATAATGACTTCCATAGTTTCTTTCCAACTGTACTATCTGAAAGTTGATAATGAAAGCACTTTGTTACATTTCTATTAACTGCAGATAAATGACCTTCAAGGTGGCCATACATACTTAGGGGCCGATTCACTAACTTCGAGTGAAGGATTCGAAGTTTTTTTTGGGCTACTTTCGACCATCGAATGGGCTACTTCGACTACGACTTCGAATCAAAGGATTCGAAGAAAAAATCGTTCGACTATTCGACCATTCGACCATTCGATAGTCGAAGTACTGTTTCTTTAAAAAAAACTTCGACCCCCTAGTTCGCCATTTAAAAGCTACCGAAGTCAATGTTAGCCTATGGGGAAGGTCCCCATAGGCTTGTCTAACTTTTTTTGATCGAAGGATATTCCTTCGATCGTTTGATTCGAAGGATTTTATTGTTCGATCGAAGGAATTATCCTTCGATCGTTCGATCGAACTATCTGCGCTAAATCCTTCGACTTCGATATTTGAAGTCGAAGGATTTTAATTCCTAGTCGAATATCGAGGGTTAATTAACCCTCGATATTCGACCCTTAGTGAATCGGCCCCTTAGATTTGGTCAGGCAGTTTGATGGATTTCAACCATACTTCCTGACCATAAAGGTGGCCATACACGGGCCGATGTATGTGTGTCGGCAGCTTATTGGCCCGTGTATGGGGGCCCCCGACGGGCTTCCCCGATCGAGATCTGGCCGAAAGTCGGCCAGATCTCGATCGGATAGGTTTAAAAATCCCATCGGATCGCGCCCGCATCTGTTCGTTGATGCGGTCCCGCGATCCGACCGCCCGTTTGTGAATGCTAGGATCCAATCGTTGGGCCCTAGGGCCCAACGATCAGATCTGCCCGATATTGCCCACCTCAAGGTGGGCATATCAGAGGGAGATCCGCTCGTTTGGCGACATTGCCAAACGAGCGGATCTATCCATGTATGGCCACCTTAAGACATTGGTCTCCTCACACCTATAACCCCGTGATCCTGTTGGATTGAGGATTCCCAGCACTGATGAAAAAGTTAGGAGAAAGAATAAATTAAAGGTGTATTTTAAGACCAATGTATTCAAAAATGTATAGAATTTATTTATCAAACAGAATTCTTAAAAACTGGCCGGCCAGGAAACACAATAAATAAATAATCAGTAAAATTACATAAGAGCAATTATCAAGTTACTCCAGGTGGGTAGTCACTCGTTTAAATTTCTTCTCCTCACAATTGACCGATTTTCGGGGTCTTAACGATTTAACAGTTCACTAAGGGGTAAATTTATCAAAGAGTGAAGTTCCGCCACTAGAGTGAAATTCTGCAGCTCTCAATTCATTTCTATGGGATTTTGAAAGGCGTATTTATCAATGGGTGAAAGTGAAAGTTCACCCTTTGATAAATACGCCTTTAAAAATCCCATATAAATGAATGGGAAATGGCGGCATTTTACTCTTGTGGTGGAACTTCACTATTAACTTCACTCTTTGATAAATATACCCCTAAGTACCGGCAAACTGCCGATTTTCGATTTTTTTGATATTGGGGTAAAAGCAGAAAAAATAGTGATCCAACCTAAGGAGTGACCCCCACCTGGGTGCTGCTTAATATATAAATAGCAGTGTTAACATTGAAAAATGTATTTTTGGGGAAATTTTAAACAGCTTTCTCTGCGCTCAGGATTTTTTTCATGAAAACTTGACCATACATTTACTGGCCTACATCCTAGATAATTATAATTTTCATAAACTCAGGGAGGACATGCCTATCTCAACAAAACGTGAAATGCACGGCACTCATTTGATGCATCATTCAATTTGCATCCTAATGGTATTGTTCACGGCACCATATGTTAGAAAAGCTAAGTCTGCACCCAGTGATTAGAAAGAACTAAAATTAAAACACCATAAAAATATTTTATCTCAGGTTTTCTTAATATACATTGATGTATATGTATGTACCCATATGGTTAACAGTCAATATTGCTTTAAACACCTACAGGTTTAATTTCCCTTAGTTACTAGGCATACACCCATGTTCTTATTTACATATCTATACTATTAGCTGAGAGTTTATATCGTAATTGGAAAAGGTTGGTTCTTCCTCTTTGGCCTTCTATCCTCTCTCCAGCTTGGTATCAACAAAACCCAGTAAAGAGTCCCTCCCAATGCCCTTACAGTATGTAGCCGTCTTTTCGGTACTTGTTCATACATAATGAGGACTAGTACCTTCAAGCACCCAACTGAGTCGAAGTGGGGCTGGCAAAAAAACAGCACACCATGCAGTAGTTCCTACCAATGTTTGGGCCATTGCATCAAATGAGTTCTTACTGGTATAATCTGCACTGCACCTACAATACATCACATATATGAATAGGATAATTCAAAGTGCAGTTCCTTGAATAACTGGTGCAACAAACCGATTCTTTAAAAAAACTGCCTTTTAAGATCTTAGTTAGTGCCAATGTGAAAAGGAACATCAATGTGAACTGCAAAATAATAGAGAGGTGGTGGTAATGAAGGTACTGACTACCTGGATGTTGCAACGCTACCTTAAAGGAAAACTATACCCCCAAAATGAATACTTAAGCAACAGATAGTTTATATCAAATTGAATGACATATTAAAGAATCTTACCAAACTGGAATATATATTTACATAAATATTGCCCTTTTACATCTCTTGCCTTGAACCACCATTTCGTGACCCTATCTGTGCTGCCTCAGAGATCACCTGACCAGAAATACTACAACACTAACTGTAACAGGAAGAAGTGTGGAAGCAAAAGGCAGAACTCTGTCTGTTAATTGGCTCATGTGACCTTACATGTGGTTTGTATGTGTGCACAGTGAATCTTACGATCTCAGGGGGCGGCCCTTATTTTTTAAAATGGCAATTTTCTATTTATGATTACCCAATGGCACATACTACTAAAAAAGTATATTATTATGATAATGGTTCATTTACATGAAGCAGGGTTTTACACATGAGCTGTTTTACTCAGTATCTTTTAATAGAGACCTACATTGTTTGGGGGGTATAGTTTTCCTTTAAATTGAACCTCTCTAAAACTGAAATGGTTCTCTTTCCTCCAACTAACACCAGTAACATCCCAGAAGTATCCATCATAGCTAACAATTTGACTATCTACCCCTCTCCCCAGGCCCGGTGCCTTGGGGTTATCCTAGATTCTGCCCTGTCATTCACTCCTCATATCCAGTCACTTATTAAATCATGTCACTTCCACCTAAGGAACATATCCAAAATACGATCATTTATCACCCAAGATGCTGCCAAAATTCTTATTCACTCTCTCATCATATCACGTCTAGACTACTATAACTCTCTTTTAATTGGCCTTCCCCTCCAGAGACTGTCACCTCTCCAGTCCATAATGAACACTGCTGCGAGGCTCATATACCTCAGCAACCGCTCCTCCTCTGCCTCGCCATTCTGTCAATCCCTGCACTGGCTTCCGTTACCTTTCAGAATCAAATTCAAATTAATGACACTGACTTTCAGAGAACTTCATAACTCTGCCCCACCCTACATCTCTGAACTCATCTCTATATACTCACCCACTCGCTTACTACGTTCCTCTACTGACCTGCTACTCAACTCTTCTCTCATTACCTCCTCACATGCTCGCATTCAAGACTTTGCAAGGGCTGCACCCCTCCTCTGGAACGCTCTCCCACGGTCTGTCTGACTTTCTCCCAATCTTTCTGCTTTTCAAGAAATCTCTTAAAACGCACTTCTTCCGAGAAGCCTACCCTCACTCTGCTTAACTACAAAACGCAACACCACATACAGCACCACATTTCGCACCCACTTAATTTGATCTTGCCCACTCCCACACCTTGTGTATTACTCCCTTCCCTATAGAGTGTATGCCTATGCATAGGGCCTTCCTCACCTTTTGTACCGGTATTGATTGTGATGTATGTAACTCCATATGTTCTATGTATATAATTCATGTGATTTAGTTGTATAATCACATTTACTTTACAGTGCTACACAATATGTTGGCGCTATATAAATACATGTTATTAATAATAATAATAATAATAATAATAATAACATTTACTACTTTCTAATGTTATAGCGCAACTATGCCTCAGAGGACGGCAAAAAATCCCAGCCAAGCCTTACAGAGCACATGGGAATTATTACTGAGGCTTTATTTTCACCCCAACATACATGTATATATCATTTTTGTCCAGAGATAACTGTCCCAATTAGTGATGGGCAAATTTATTTACCAGGCGTGAATTCACACGATTCGCAGCCGGCGAATAAATGCGACAGGCGTCCTTTTTTAAGACGCAGGCGCATTTTCTCTGGTGAATGTGCACCGGCATAAAAAAACTGACGCCAGCGTCAAAAACGAGACGCCAGCGCCATTTCGCAAATTATTTGGCAAAGCGAAACGCCACAGATTCGCCCATCACTAGTCCCAATTTATCAGATTCATTCATTGATTGCATTGGTTTGCAACAAATCATTGGATTTGCAAAGTATTTTATCTCTCTTTGATATCTGTAACATAGCCTGTGTTGGCAAAACTGAAAATTACAAGTATAATAGCAGTAACTGTAAACTGGTTTTCCAATCTAATGTCTAATTACAAGTTGCTACAGCTTTGGTCACATGTAAATAATCCCCTATTCAAATATAGTCTAAGAATTATACATTTTTACTCATTCTCTCTCTGTGCCAGTATATGACAGTACCGGCTTTCTTTTTTAATGTATACAGAGATTTTTCTGGAAATTGTTTCACTACAATCTGGAAATCAATTTTTTTTTATGATTTAATCTATCATATTGTCTTAATCATCTTATTATTTTAGGCTGCTGTTTGCAAACACCGAAACTGAAATAAGTTCTTGATTCCCATGTGGTCAGCGTGAGAGGAGGCAATTAGTAATTTACAGTCTCAGTCTCAATCACACAGGAGTCAAGTTCATTTTAGCTTCCAAAGAGAGGGAATCCAAGTAAGTAAATTTTTTTTGGTGTGTTGTCCTTTCATATTATTATTTGTTTTTTTTACTGCCAAACTTGGAATTTTAAATGGAATATACGTATGGTTGCCAGGGTCACTTATTCTGGCAGTTAGGGAGCAGCCTGTGAAGCTAGTTTTTATTGTTGTTATTATTGCTTTGTATTACTTATCTTTCTTTTCAGGACCTTAACATTCATCTTGCTTTATGGCATTTAAATCACTGAATGGTGGCCTAGGGTCTGGTGACCCCATAAAATACAGTTTAAGGGGCAGATTTACTAAATTCGAGTGAAGGGTTCGAGTTAAAAAAACTTCGAATTTCGAAGTGTTTTTTGGGCTACTTCGACCATCGAATGGGCTACTTCGACCTTCGACTACGACTATCGAACGATTCAAACTAAAAACCGTTCGACTATTCGACCATTCGATAGTCGAAGTACTGTCTCTTTAAAAAAAAATTCGACCCCCTAGTTCGGCAGCTAAAAGCTACCGAACTCAATGTTAGCCTATGGGGAAGGTCCCCATAGGCTTGCCCAAGTTTTTTTGATCGAAGGATATTCATTCGATCGTTGGATTAAAATCCTTCGAATCGTTAGATTCGAAGGATTTAATCGTTCGATCGAATGAAAAATCCTTCGATCGATCGCATTTTCAGTGCTAAATCCTTCGACTTCGATATTCGAAGTCGAACGATTTAAATTCCTAGTCGAATATCGAGGGTTAATTAACCCTCGATATTCGACCCATAGTGAATCGGCCCCTAAATGTCTAAATGGAGAAGTGTAGAACAAACAAAAAAGTAAAATACTTAAATCTCTGCAGAAAATAAAAATGAAATCCATGGGCAGATGGTCTTAGAATGTTGTCTATTTTCTTACAGTATTAACATGTTCATTTTAACTTGAACGTTCAACTTTATGGGGGTTTTTTAATAAAACTCAACTTTTTCTCACTTTATTTAAAAAAACAAATTTGACCAAACTCCCAAACCTGAATCCACATTATTTATCAATAATTGGTGCGTAAAAACGTTGCTAAAAAAATCAAGCATCAATTTGAATCGTGCAGGTTTTTCAAAATTGAGGCTCCGAAAACTCAACTTTTTCGGGTTGTCACCCGAAGACCTTAAATAATTCAGATTATTGAATGAAAACCAGCGCAAACAGTTTGAACATTTTGAAAACCATGAAGGCATAAAACGTGTTGCAAAGGTTAAAGGGACCATCTGCCATTGACTTTTACATGATTTCGACAGGTTTTAGTTGGAGTATTTTTGGATTCAGATCTTTAGCAGCTTAAAAATCATAATAAACCTCAAAAAATCATGCTTTTTTCTCTAAAAAGTCTAGTTTTTTTCCCCTTTAAAACTCGACTAGAAAAAAATTGAGCTTTAACAAATAACCCCCTATGACTCTCTGTAGCATAAATAATAAAAAAAAAAGTTGTAATGAATCATGCAAAACTCTGATATCTTTGTATCTTAATTCACTGTCTAGAAAGCTTTTTTAGCATATGGCAATGGTGCTGGTATAGCTAGGAAAAGACGTAGAAAGTAACACGGGTAGAAAAATGTTTTTTGCAGGCATAAATAACATCCTTGCATATTGAACTCCGCCCGTGTCCTCATACACAGTATTAATGAATAATTACCCCCCCCAAACAAAAAATATTCAGGCCAGCAATTTGCCACAACCTAAAAATATACTGTATAAGGATTATTGTACCCCCCATTGTAAAATAATAGATTATAAGTCACCAAGGAGTTCCATTACTATATAAAGGAACAAGTATTTTTTTATGCAGGTCATGGAGTCATCCGTGTGGTAAGTCAAGGGGAAGCACACAAGTCCAGTGCCTAGGGTGGCACCAGACCTAAATACAGCAATGACTCGAAGGTGACTTCTAATATCCTCGTGCACAAGTATCAGTGAGTCATATGACAAAAATGATATCACTAAGCACCAGTTCTAACTGATGACATCAATAAGCACTATTTATAAGGATATGAATTATTGGAAATGTTAGTAACCACATCCCACAGTTCTTATAAATAATATTAGCAGACAGGTAAGGACAGGACCTTGTACCCACTGACACTGCGCTCAAAATCTTAAGGTGGCCATAGACGTTACAATTATAATCTTTCCTGGAAAAGATCTTTCCAAGAAAGACTTTTCATTTCAATACGCACGTGTAGAGCTGAATCATCAGATGTACAGGTAGAAACAATAGAATTCTACCTATATCGGACAATTCAACACTAAGGGGCCCATTCATTAAGTTAGAGTGAAGGAATAGAAGAAAAAAAACTTCAAATTTCAGAGTGTTTTTTTGGGCTACTTCGACCTTCGACTACGACTTAGACTTCGAATCAAAAGATTCTAACTAAAAATCGTTCGACTATTCGACCATTCTATAGTCAAAGTACTGTCTCTTTAAGAAAAAACTTCGACCCCCTAGTTCGCCACCTAAAAACTACCGAGCTCAATGTTAGCCCATGGGGAAGGTCCCCATAGGCTTGCCTAACTTTTTGTGGTCGAAGGATAATCCTTCGAACGTTGGATTAAAATCCTTCGAATTGTTCAATTTGAAGGATTTAATCGAACGATCGAACGATTATTCCTTCGATCGTTCGATCGAAGTATTTGTGCAAAATCCTTTGACTTTGATATTCCAAGTCGAAGGATTTTCATTCCCCAGTCGAATATTGAGGGTTAATTAACCCTCGATATTCGACCCTTGATGAATTTGCCCCTAACAGTGGCCCATGTTCATATGCCTTCAAAGGCGCCCAATCGATGAGCTGACGAATATCAAAGTCTTCTGCTGATATCGTCTGGCTTGTTTCCCACCACAAATGCACCGGATATCGCACGAAAATTTATTTTGTACTATATTATCGACCGGATATTGCACGGAAATTTATTTTGTACTATATTATCGGTGCGTTTGTGCTCTTTGAATAAGCAATAAAGAGTGTGTCCTTTGGTGCTCTTGCATTCCTTTAAAGGGTCTAAGTAAATGATCCCTATAATACTGTATTTCAATTTAAAACATCCATGTCCCATGTCATTTTTTAACATATCACAAATAGGCCGTACCAAGAAGAGGTTCAGTATTTGTCTATGCCAGTGATCCCCAACCAGTGGCTCATGAGCAACATCTTGCTCCCAGTGGCCTCAAAGCAGGTGCTTAATTTTGAATTTCTGGCTTGGAGGCAAGTTTTGGTTGAATAAAAACCAGGTGTTACTGCCAAACAGAGTATGTATGCTCAGTCAATATAGTTTGTATGCGCTTCCTATAATAAACGTTATCCCACCATCAGATTGCTTTATCAGATCATAATCCCGTAAGTATCACAAAAAGGCATAGCATAAGAAACAGGCAGGCTGCTACCGATCGTCCTTGTGAGTGCACCTGTAGCAGCCTGCCTATTTCTTTCCTATGGGACATATATAACGATCTGATAAAGCAATCTGATCATCATTTTGTCATCATTAGAAGTTTATTTAAGAAGCTCTGGTCCACCTAAAGCCAGTACATATTAGGTACAGGAGATACAGTTCATATTAGGTACAGGAAGCTCATGTCTCCCTGTCAGGTATGGAAAAAATTGGGGACAGTTTTCTCCAAGGCACTAAAATGGGTATAATGTGGGAAAAAATTAGTTCATAAAAGAATATAAAAGAATAAAATAATTAAATTAATGATATAAACTATATATAACATAGAGTTGAATAAAAATCCAGAAACATTTGGAATTGCAAGACAAAAAAAAAATTGCGGAATATACAATCAGGAAGGCAAATATTGAATGGACAGTGTGGCTTGATAGTACAATCCATTCAAGATAAGCGCTCAGTAAAAAAAATCATGAAGCAATTTTCAAACAAAGAATTAATAAGATTAGAGTCCATCTTTCAAGTTTTTTCTAGATAGCTGCATTCCCACAAGGGATGCTGAGATGAATGATAGAATGATAGAAGATGTTTCAGGCAAGAACAGAATAAAATAAAAAGAAAATCGGTACAACCAATACTAACAGTGAATGGAAATAAAAAGGTGAATGGAGCAGAAATGCAGAAGATAATCATGAACTTATGGAGTGCGTTTAGAATGTCATATTTAAAAATAATTGGTCAACAAATAAGTGGATATGTGTTTGATTTTACCACCCAAAGTGGCAGGCAAAAGTTGTCCTCAGCCTATAATGGGAACAAATGAGGGCCATGCAGCACCATTGGCTACAGGCTAACTGGATAGACATCTGAATTTGAAAAAATGAGGGGTCACAAGGAACATTGATATCTGTGGTGTTATAAAATAAAGAAAGGGGCATTTCCCCTACTGCAGAAAACTTTGTGTGTGCAGTTCCATTAACAAAAGTTGCTATTGCTGTGGGACCTTCAATGGAGGGCCAGCACCACTATTGCAGTGTAAGTCAATTACAGGAGTGTGGTTTATCTAATACATCACCGGGTGCACCAGCCCCAGACCCTCAGCAAAGGGAGCAGTAGCCCTTCAACAGCAAAACAGTATGATATTGTACTGTCTACAATCCATAGAGATATATACGCATGGAAATCATGTTAAAATATAAGACAAAATTGTGCACAATCTTTTTTTATGTGTATATAAGTATAGTCTACTTACAATCTATTTGCATTAACCCTCTATGCTAGATTTAAGACAAACCATGTGCATATGGACATATTTAAGGAATATTTCTTTATTTCTAAGCTGCAAGTAAATAATTGTCATTTTTTGCAGAGGGCCTGATATTTGAAGCCTCAATTTTTTTGTACTACCAGTAAAAACATTGAAAATCAAACAGTTTTTTTTGTTATTTTCATATTTATTATGGATTTTTAATAAATTCACAAAATAGCATACATAAAAGCATTCAGAAATGACATGTACATAGCAACACATTCATCGTTATTACAATGTTAACAATTAGCATAAAAAAAGAGTAAAGTAAAAAGAGAAGAAAAAAAGAGAGAGGTGGCATCAAACATTGCTAAAATTAGGGTACTCTTCAGGTTAAGAAAGTGGTAGTTCCTCAAATTTACACTTTTTTCTACCTTTTTGAGTCAATCTTTATAGCTGTTTAATTAATAGCTGTGTAATTTAGCTGCATTAAGCAAATGGGGCTCTATAGTGTTCAAAAAAGTAGAAGGCAACACATCAGCATGGAACAATAAGATATGTAGGCTTATCTGGGAATCTCATAACCTAGTATTAGGTTAGCTCATTTCCTAACATTTTGCCTAAAGGTTCTAATGAGAGGCAAGGCCAAAAAATGTGTAGTAGAGAACCTCCTCCATTCCTACATCTCCAACAACGATCAGCTGTAGTTTTATCAATTGTGGAGAATAATACTATCGAGAGATAAGTAATGATGGGCGAATAAATTCACAAGACGCGAATAAATTTGCGAATCTGCCGTGAAAAAATTTGGACACACGTAAAAGTCGATTGGGTCAAAATTGTCTCGCGTCAACATTATTCGGATTGCCCATTGACCCTGCCGTCAAAATTGATGCGGGCATCAAAATTCGCCAACCTGTACCTCATCCAGCTGAACAGCCAGTTCTCTGTTCCACAATTCAATATAAGTTGGTCGATTTTTATAACATATCTGACAAAGAAATGTACTGTATATATACTGTGCATCTGGACAGAATTTCCATTGCACATAATGTTTGAAAAGCAGTGAGTTGATCTATTATATCAATATAATAATAATGTATTAATATATTAATACATTATTAATAATGAATTAGTTCATGATTTTTTATTTATTTTTTGGGGAGTAACTCAACTGACACTTTAATCAAAGCAGTAAATGCCTGATGAATGCAAAATTTTAGGAAACACTTTCTCGATATACAAGATATATATTAAAGCGGCAAAATGATCAAACTACTGGGAGTCATTCATTTGCTAGTTAATACTTCTATACTGAAAAAGATGAAGGAAATAGGATGATCATAAATGCCAGATGCTATCTTGAAGAAGGTTGACATCTACTCTGTTGTTTTCTGGTAATGAATACCATTTTTTTCAAATTTAGGTGATATTGGAACTTCAGCATAGGGTCAGACTAGTGGGTGCTGGGACCTCCGGGGCTGACATCTCAGGGGCCCACTGCTGTGCCACCCACAATTCCATGGGGCCCTGCTAAACTGGCGGCACCCACAGACAGGGCCGCCACTTCCCGCCCTTCCCCCTCCACTGAGTGTGTGTAAATTTAAAGTACCATCAGCAAATCAGGGGAGGGAGATCAACAGCTTGGGTGAACGCCAACAAGGATTGAGTCTTGGGCTGCGGGGCCCACCGGGTATTTTCCTGGTGTCCCGCTGGCCCAGGCCGACCTTGTTTCAGAAATGTAATGTAAACTATTTGCTGAGTGCATGATTACTGATAACAAGTGATAAGCACAGTTCACTTTGCCCCAAAATTTGCAAAACCTCAAACAAAAAATCGCAAAATGGCAAAAAAAAATTCACGCAAATTGCATTGAGGTTTTGAGGTTAATTGGCTTTTTTCCCATGCAAAATGTATTGATGTCAATGGGTGTTTTTTCTTGAATTCTATTTGCACAAAATACATTAAAGTCAATAGGTCTTTTTTCACAGTGTTTTGTGCATTGTAGTAAATTCGCTTGTTTTTTCGTTTTTTTCCTGCAGTGTTTTCTTTTCTGTTTTTCACAATTATATTTTGCATTGGTTTTGAGCAAAAAATTGCAAATGGTAAAATGTGGAATTTTACCATAAATCCATGCCTGGAGAATAATTTCACTCATCACTTCGAATAACTATTAAATGAGATCCTATGGAGCAAATTCACTAAGATGCGGAGTTGCGCCTGGCGCAACTTCGCCGCACTTCGCCGCCCTTCGCCAGGCGTATTTTCGCCAGCGCTCCGCAAATTCACTAAAATCCGAAGTTGCGCACAGGGGTAGCGTAAGTTTTCGAAGTTGCGCTAGCGTTAATTCACCAAGCGAAGCGAAGTTTCGATAGCGATGGTTCATTTGCATACGGCGCGAAATTCAAATTTCAATGGAGAAACACGTATTAGCACTACAAATGGCTAGAAAACCTTCAAATCAGCAAATAAAAATTTTATTTTGCTCTGCACATGTGCCCACTGTCTAGGTAAGTTGCCATGAGTCAGGAAATGTAGGGGGGAAGGAGGGGAGCCCCAAAAATATTTTCGATCTTTTTCAGCCTATCACCCATCATGTAGAAAACACGCCAGCGTTTTTTGGGACTTAGAAAAAATGTTGACTTTTTTTGAAACAATCCCTATCTACTCTATTGCGCTTCGCCAGGTCTGAGGTGGCGAAGGAAGTCTAGCGTAAAAGGTAGCGTTCAGTACATTGCGCAAGTTAGTGAATTAGCGAAGTTACGTCGCTAGCGAAAATTCGCGTGGCGTAAGGGTGCGAAGTAACACTAGCGAAACTACGCCAGCGTTCGTTAGTGAATTTGCGCAGTAACGAAAAATGCCAAACGCTAGCGAATTAACGCTAGCGTTCGGCGCTTCGGCGCTTAGTGAATTTGCGCCTATGTGTGAATTTACATATTTAATTTAATTTAAAGGCCAGTCATAAAAAAAGTAAGTAAATCTGCTGTTCTTTACTATTAAATATCAACAGCAGTTATAATTACATGAGCTCATGCACTAAAACATTAAGAAAGTCATACAAACAAATACATATATATCAATAAAATAGAGTATTTAGGTTGCCATGAAACATTAGAAAATGCTATATCCTTCTAATTTAACAGTTTTCTAAAAAATAAAGGCTCTAATATTCTCCTCTTGGATTTCCTTGAGAAATGAACCTTGAGCCATGCTTACTCATGGAATTAAGGAAGAATCTGTAAAAGAGCAAATAGTGACCACTCAGCTTAGAGCATAGATCAAAGATCATCAAAGATGGATTTAAGATGATCATGAAAAACATTATCCAATGAAATGGACTAGTCTCAATATCCATTTCATTTATTCTATTCCTTTTCATGAGCAGAGAAAAATATTCAAAATATATTCTTGTTCGTTCTTATTTACACATTATTATGAAAAACCCAGCAGCTAAAAGTTCTTTTGTGACAATAAACCGTGACTTTGAGTTATCGAACACTTTTACATATTCAACAGAAGAATGGTGTAAAGAAAGCAGTAGAGAATATCACATCTGATTTACATACAATATAAACCTCAACATTTACTTATACTTGTACTTTACTGGTTAATATATATTTATCTGTTCTAGCAGATTAATTACCATAATGCCATGGGGCTAAATTTCCCAAGGATTAATTTATTATTATTACGGTACTATACAGTTTACTTTGCTTTTAACCTTCAGCAATCTGAGGTTGCATGTTGCCATTAATCTGGATTAACAAACAATTAAAAAAAAATCTCATCTCTGACATTCAAAGCTTTTGAACCCACAAAACAATCTCATTTACATTAATAAGTATATCATTTGTTTAAACATATGCACAAAGTAACAGCTACAAACTGCACTTTTGAAAAATTAAATATATATAGGGGAAAAAGTATTTCTATTTACTTTTCACGTTTACATTTTTTACATTTTACCATATAATTTTACAATATCAAAAATTTTGAAATAGATTTTTTTTTACCATATAGCAGGGTTTTCAGTAAGAAGTTTTGAGGTTGTCATGATTAATGTTCTTTCCGACTTGCCTGCTTTTTAACAGGCCCTCAGAAAAAAAATGTGAATACAGTATATATTATGGGCCCATTTACTTAGTTCGAGTGAAGGAATAGAGGAAAAATAGTTTGAATTTCGAATGGTCGAGTATAGCTACTTCGACCATCGAATTGTCTACTTTGACTTTGAATCGAACGATTCGAACTAAAAATCATTCGACTATTCGACCATTCAATAGTCGAAGTACTGTCTCTTTAAAAAATTCTTCGACCCCCTAGTTCGCCACCTAAAACCTACCAAGGCCAATGTTAGCCTATGGGGAAGGTATATATATATATATATATATATATATATATATATATATATATATATATATAGATATATATACTATAAACAATATAAACAATATTTCATTATAAATATAATCCAACTTGTTGGGTTAGATGGGTATATTGTGTTGCATAACTTAATGACTTGTGAATATTGTACAAATAAGCACTAGCATTGAATTTGCATTTATATTGTAGGTGTGTGTTTGTGTTAGAATTATATGCATAAGATTATGCGTGAATTAAATCCATGTGAATGGAATGCTAATAGGGGGCTTACTACAAAGAAGGTTCTTTAAAGGAGAACTAAAACTCAACAAAGCATTTTTCTAAATATGTTGCACCATATGTTTTGGGCTTCTGTACCAGTCCAAGGCCACCAGTAAAGATCTGTGCCTCAAATGATCTCCCAAAGAAGCCCCCTATATTCTTTTCTGCTGACCACAGCACATGTTCTTGGGTGTTGCCACTTACCTGAGCTTAGGGACAGACTCGCTATATACATTATGTATACATATATATTGCTGTTTAAAACTTTTAAGTCATGGAACATTATGGTATCAAACTCTGAATTTATCTCAATATTTTCTGCTACAAAATTTTTTACGCTTATTTATTATTACATTTTCCCAAAAATTTGCTTTGCGGTAAAAAATTCGATGTTCAATTTTTTCATCCAATTTTCACAAAAAATCATTGGGACTTCTCCCATTGACTTATATGCAACCTCGACAGGTCTGAGATGCCGGATTTTCAGATTCAGACTTTTCCATCCTCTGGGTTTAATAAATTCAAAAAATTTGTGATTTTTTAAAAGTCCGATTTTATTTTTCACAAATTTTTAGTGATTTTTGCATTCAGAGTTTAGTAAATAACCCCCTTAGCATAATTTCTTAAGAATACACACAGGTATGCCTTGGGAGCCTCTCTCTTGAAATAATCCAATTAACAGCATTATAAGGGGTACACTTCACAGGTACAACATAAACCAATCTGGCACATGGCTGCAGAGCTACACAGGAAAAAATGCTGCAATATATTCTTCAGAATTTTCCGGGGACAGAAGATGACTGGGACCAGTGGATTCAACGTGAAGTCAGAGCGAGGTAAATTGAAGGCCATTGTACTTTAAACCTGGTGGCACTTATTGGCTGACATTTCTCAGCAGAACCTCCTACATTGCCTAAATTAAGGGCAATACTATACATACTACACATAATGATCGTCAAAAGAGCCACAATTATTATAAGAAATGATGACAGTTTTAGGTATATGTGAACAACTGACATCAGTCATAACAAAAGCTACAGTGTTTATCCATTCTGACCTTCGTGTTTCGTAACCTTGCAAATTTGAATTAATACTTTAATTAATACTTTACGGGTATGAAGGAAGTTTTAACAAGGAATAAATAGAGAGAATCTGAAATTTCCAGAGTAACAAATAAGTCCTCCCTTGATTCACCGGTTTTGGGAAAAAAGTGTACAGTCTCGGGGGTCCCCAACCTTTTTTACCCTTGAGCAACATTCAGATGTAAAAAGAGTTGAGGAGCAATGCAAATATGAAAATATGTCCTGGGTGGTGCAAATAAGGGCTGGGATTGGCCATTTGGTAGCCCTGTGTGGATTGGTAGCCCACAGGAGGCTCTGTTTAGCATTAAACCTGTTTTTTATGCAACCAAAACTTCCCTCCAAGCCAGAAATTCAAGAATAAGCACCTGCTTTGAGGCCACTGAGATCAACATCCATGGGGTTGGACAGCAACATGTTGCTCATGAGCCACTGGTTGGGGATCACTGTTACATTTTGGGTGCTTGAGAATATTCCATGGAGCCAGGACCTTTGCTTCAATAATAACTGTCTTTCTTGAACTTCATACAATTTCTTTATTAGGGACAATTATACTTTCCATGAGGCATAAGATCCATTATTTGTAACCCCATTATCCAGAAATCTCCAAATTAAGGGAAGGCCATGCCTTAATCCAGAGATGTGTAATACACCAATTTAAGTACAGGTATGGTATCCGTTATCCAAAAAGCTCAAAATGGCCGTCTCCCATAGACTCCATTATATGAAATAATCCAAATTTCTTGAAATGATTTCCTTTTTCTCTGTAATAATAAATCACTACCCGATACTTGATCCAAACTAAGATATATTTAATCCAGCTTTTTGAGTTTATTTAGTGTTTACACGATTTTTTAGTAGACTTAAGGTATGAAGATCCAAATTATAGAAAGATTTGTTATCCGGAAAACCCCAGGTCCCGAGCATTCTGGATAACAGGTCCCATATGTGATTCATTTTCATTCATCATTCACATTAGCGTTCTGTTAAGTCTGACATATTACATTCAAGATACACTGAATTTCTAAACTAACAATCCGACAATCATTTTACATAAATTATTTCACATGGACATTTCCTAATAAAGAAAAAAAATTTAGATTCCAACACATCGACCTCATTTCAGAGGGTCACTTAGAATACATCAAATACAAGTTTCCATAACTCACCCAAAATGACAGTGCTAAGCTAACATTTGCTTTTTTTATTCTCCTGTATTTTTAACAGTTGTTTTTTTTTTTACCTCCCCACATTCTTCATTTACAATTGAAAAGCAAGATTTCACAGGTAGGTGCATGCACACTGTTCACACAGACCCAATTCTTCAGCTTTGCTATGCACTTTTTGACACCCATTTTGAAAAGTTAATCCTTCGTTCATTTTTGGAATACTAATCGTTCTTTTGGTGCATCAACGTCGAGCATCTTTCCAGGAACCCCAACAAAACAACTTCTATAAATACATTCCTGATATTCTTCAAACAATATAGTTGGGTTTTTATAGAGAAAGTTTATTCTTTGTAAAAGGCTTGGCCCAAAGTGGTCCATCTGTAGGCTACGTTTTTCAATAACTGGACCAATATATCAGTGTAAGACATGGGGGGGGGGCTTATTTATCAAAATTCAAATTTTTCTTATTATTTTAAGTAAAAAAGTCTGACCAAACTAGAATCCACAATTACACCTTATTTATTATTTAAAAAAAAGCATGCTTTCATCAGATCGAGGACAAACACGAAAAAATTTTTAGATTTTTTCCTGAATCACTTGAATTTTTTGGATTTTTGCCTGAAAAGTCCGAAATAGTCCAGCGCAGACTGCAGAAACTTCCAAATAGGATAGGGACCACTCCCGTTGACTTATATACAACCTCAGTAGGTCTGAGATGCAGGATTTTTGGATTCTGACTTTTTCCATCCTTGTGGTATAAATCTCCAAAAAATTTAGTTTTTTTCCACAAAAAATTCAGAATTTATAGTAAAAAAAAATAGAATTTTTCTAGTTTTTAACATTGGGACTTTAATAAATAACCCCCTATATGTTTATGTCTATGGGTTCATTAGGACAAGGCCAAGTTATATGGCATTTGGATCTCTACTGTAAAACAATTTTGTAATCCATACTCAGAGTGCTGCATGAAAATGACTTTTAATCAATTAGGGAGTGAAATGTAAAATGATGCGTTTCAGTGTCAAAGTCCGCCGCATCTGCCTGCACTTCAGCAGAGCAATGCTTCCAGGTGCAGGCAGAGCAGGAGCTGTGGAGTAGCGGGGATCGATCGTCTGCCCCTATCCTAAAGAAGACGGGGCCCTTTAAAAATTGTTAAGTGGGTATAATCAATAGATCTCGTGGGTTTCTCTAATTCCGTTTCTGCTTGATAAAACTGTAAAATAAACAATCCAGTCATGATGTGCTCAACAGGCACAATTGCGTTTGTCACAATTACGACATGGTTCTTTAAACACCATAAAGATTTTAGGTATCGGGGCCTGGTACCTTTATCACTGAAGCCTATGCAAAAACTACAACTCCATTTAACTTATAACTAAATTTGAAGTTATGGAATGCTGAAGTACCTAAATGCTGCCATGCAGTAACGTAACTAGAGGGGGGACTCAGCCAGAGTCAATGGCGCGCGAGCTGCCAGGGGGCCCTGAGGGAGTATGGGCCCTGGCCCAATCGCACCCCCTGCTCCCCTGGTAGTTACGCCACTGCTGCCATGCCTGTTCTACACTCTGATGTCAGTGTGGATATTAACTTGTCCATTATAGAGGCCCTGTAATGAGCAGTAATAAAATGTAAATATGATTTAATATGTCATAATGAGTATTTTGAGATACAGCTGCCTAAATGTTGTGAATATTGGTAAGTGACTAGAGAAATGCCTTTGGATTCCCTGTTCTTTTAGTGTGTCTAAAGAATACCATTTCATTCTTGATCTGTGTGGGGCAGAGGTAAACAATTCCATAAAGAATACAATAAATACATCATATGTTCTGTGCAGAGACAACACTATGGTTTCTAGACATGCAGAATTGGATGTTTCTTTCTCTATACTAAAGATCAAGGTCTGTTCATTGCAAAAGCTGAAAACCAGGACACATGTCCTACTGTACTATGAAACATTGATACTTTCTGTTCGTTTTCCATTGCTTCCTGCACTTGTATGAACACTGGATTTACTTATCAAATGAAAGACCGAAAATGCTTATAAAAACATTTAGGGGGTTATTTATTAAAGTCTGAATGCTAAAAGCTTGAAAAACGTGAGTTTTTTTTTTTACTATAAAATCCGAATTTTTATTGGAAAAAAACCGTCAAATTTTTTGAGATTTATTATACTCCAATGCTGCAAAAAGTCCAAATCCAAAAATCCGCCACCTCAGACCTGCTGAGGTTGTATATAAGTCAATGGGAGAGGTCCCTATCCTAATTGGAAGTTTCTTTGGTCTGTGCTGGAATTAGCCCGAAAATCATATCATACGATTCGGGAAAAACCAACGGAAAAATCGGACGATTCGGGTTTTCGCTTGATTTTATTGAGTTTTCCCCTGAATCGATCAAATCGTGATTATTTTTTTTTATAATAATAATAATAAAAAAATCTGAAAAATTCGGATTTTGATAAATAACCCTCAATTTTCCCATAATTGTTTGAAGTTTTGTGTAGAGTATCAGTGAGCATATACACATGTTCCCACTATTCATTTTGGTGGTACAAGCAGTCATATGTGAGTGCTCACTGGATCCCTGCATCAGTCTGAGGGGCAGATTTACTAAAGGGTGAAGTGACTTACACTGGCGACGATTCACCAGTGTTATCGCTTTCGGGCAGTTTGTCGATTTACTAACGGGCGTAGGCGTAACTTCGCTAGCGAAAGAGACTGGCGATAGCGGTCATTTGCAGTCTATCGCCAGGCGAATTTTCCTTCTGGCGAATGGACGTTACTCTGCAAATTCACTAAGATGTGGATTTTACTGAACGTTACCTCTTTCGCCAGACTTGCCTTCACCAGCTCATACCAAGGAGCTTATTTAAAATGTTCACCTTTACATTTTCTTTTAGTATGATGTACAGAGTGATATTCTGAGACAATTTGCAATTGGTTTTCATTTGTGTTTTTTTGAGTTATTTAGCTTTTTATGCAGCAGCTCTTCAGTTTGCAGTTTCAGCAAGCTGGTTGCTGGGGTCCAGATTATCCTAGCAACCATGCACAGGCCTGGATTTGCGGCAAGGCCGCATAGGCCCGGCCTAGGGCGGAAAAAAATAGGGGAGGCATGCCGCCCAGCCACATTATGGGGACGTGTGCTTCCCCATTCAATTACACTGGCTGCGCCGGCATTTTTTCACCGGCGCGCTGGGAAGGGGAGGTGTAGGCGGGCGCTAGGACCACGTGGCCAGCCTGGTCGGACCGCACGGCCTAGGGGCGGCCGGCAATGAAATCCGGTGCTGACTATGCATTAATTTGAATCGAGTGGTCTGAATAGAAAGATGAGTAATAAAAAGAAGCAATAACTATAAATTTGCATTCTAACAGGGAATTTGTTTTTAGATGGGACCAGTGACCCCCATTTGAAAGCTAGAAAGAGTCAAAAGAAGAAGGCAAATAATTCAAAAACTATAAAAAAGAAACAATGAATACCAATTGAAAAGTTGCTTAAGAATTGGTTATTCTGTAACATAAACACACAGGCACACTTTTAGGTAAATATAATGGAATACAACATTAGGGATAAACAGCTATGTCCAGTATTTCCTCAGTGTGAGCCAGGATAAAACATATACAAAATATAAATTTAATCACTTAAAGCTTAGGTTATAATATGATGACGTCTACAAAATCATTCCAGTAACCCAATACCATGCGAGACAGCATCACACTTCCATCCAGATATTTTAGGGCCCTGGGTACCTGTTAGAAAGAGCGAGAAAACGGTGGCGTTAGAAAAATGTATTGTATATAAACATTTATATATATGTATAAACTGAAACCTTTCCACATGAGCAACAAGTATTACTTGATTCTCTTATGAATGAAAAAAGTGCCCATGTGCATGTCCGGTGGATGCAGGGGATACCTGAGTAATCAGTAGAGATGGCGCGAACTGTTCGCCGGCGAACTTGTTCGCGCGAACATCGGGTGTTCGCGCTCGCCGGAAGTTCGCGAACGTCGCGCGACGTTCGCCATTTTGGGTTCGCCATTGTTGGCGCTTTTTTTTGCCCTCTCACCCCAGACCAGCAGGTACATGGCAGCCAATCAGGAAGCTCTCCCCTGGACCACTCCCCTTCCCTATAAAAACCGAAGCCCTGCAGCGTTTTTTCACTCTGCCTGTGTGTGCTGAAGAGATAGTGTAGGGAGAGAGCTGCTGCCTGTTAGTGATTTCAGGGACAGTTGAAAGTTTGCTGGCTAGTAATCGTGTTGATACTGCTCTGTTATTGGAGGGACAGAAGTCTGCAGGGGTTTGAGGGACATTTAAGCTTAGGTAGCTTTGCTGGCTAGTAATCTACCTTCTACTGCAGTGCTCTGTATGTAGCTGCAGTGGGCAGCTGTCCTGCTTCTGATCTCATCTGCTGACTGCTGCAATAACAGTAGTCCTTGTAAGGACTGCTTTTATTTATTTTTTTGTTCCAATACAGAGCAGTATCAAGCAGATTACTAGCCAGCAAACTTACTATCATCTGTCCCTGAAATCACTAACAGCTCTCCCCCTACACTATCTCTTCCAAGCACACACAGGCAGATTTTTCAGATACATTTTTGCCCTTGATCCGCCTCTGGCATGCCACTGTCCAGGTCGTTGCACCCTTTAAACAACTTTAAAATCATTTTTCTGGCCAGAAATGTCTTTTTTAGATGTTAAAGTTCGCCTTCCCATTGAAGTCTATGGGGTTCGCGAACCGTTCGCGAACCGCTCGCATTTTTGCGCAAGTTCGCGAATATGTTCGCGAACTTTTTTTCCGACGTTCGCTACATCCCTAGTAATCAGGTGTGGTTTGGTAGACACGTGACTGTATGTGATGCAAGGTTAGTGTTTTGACTTATTTGCAGTTGCCCAACATATCGGCAAATCCATGGTTATACAACATTTACTTCACCTTTAAGCTTTTCCTATATTCTTCCTCAAAGATAATGGGATCAACAGCTTTCCACCTTCAGTAAAGGGTAGTCTCTGCATCTTCTAGCCAATCGTTCTTTATCTCCCTGCTGTCCCAGGTGACTTTCTTATCCTCTCCTTTTCACCCTTGCATTACCAGCCTTACCACATGCCTTTTTGCTCAGTTCTGCAGTTCCTTCTCAGTTAAGTAAGGTCACTTATTTATCCATCAGGTAGTCAGGGGCATCTATCGACAGAGATGTTACACCACCAAATAATCCTGTTGAAGCTTTAAGTAATAGGAGCTGCTTTTTTAAGCTCCAACAGGTTCTATTTGTGATATCTAACATTTGCATTTGAGAATAGGTTGTATCTTATATAAATCACAGGCAACAGATCCATTATTTGTGCATTGAAGCTCTATCTTAATGGAACTCTTTTATACACAGTCTACAGAATACATTCCAGGGGTGCCAAATTACCATTCCAGGGGTGCCAGATGCATTGTCCTGCAGACCAATAGCGACAGCCTCAGTCCACATCCTTCTAGAGAAATCACATAGATTCAACAACATCTAGATCACAATCAGATATAGTTTTTCAGTAGAACCTTCACAGCCCAGATGACAAATTCATGAGCCCTTTATGGGCTCAGGAAGCCTGACAGGAGTTGCCTTCTTATTCATAGGAAACCATCTACCTCACCTCTACACGTTTCGTCCACTATGTCTTTTGGCAAAAGTCCTTCTCAACACAACATAGGAAAGAGTCCTAGTCTATCTACTCAAGTCCTTTCAAGTATCTTCTTCTCTCTCCTCATGGAAGAAAGACTACTAATGCAATCTGCTGTCCAGCGTTCTTAAAGTCACTCCTGGCCTTGCTTCCTCTGCCATGAGGCCCTCTTCTTTCCTCTATCCAACCATACACTCAAAGTTACTACCACTTAATTGTTTAGATCTGCATAACGCAATTGCTTTTTAGCTTTTTTTGTCATTTCTTCTCGTTTTATGGACTCAGCAATAACCTCTGACTAATATAAACCTGATTAATTACCTGAAGATAGTTCTCTCTGCTTCAACAATTAACTCCAATCTGAAGAGAACATTAGACTAGACTCACACTACTGGAGACCATCTGACTAAAAGTTGTCTTCGTGAGAGTGACTACCATATGTGTCCTTGTATTTCATTAAATTGTTGCTACTGTATTTGGCAAGCTTTTGGAAGAATGAACAAGGGTTTGCAAGAACTGCCTTCAAATATCATTTATACTAGGGATCAGGTTTGCAACTTGGCAAAAATATCCAATTCTGTCTGTCTCTTTAACTTTTTCTCTACATGTCCTCAATCATTCTTTGGCCTAGAACTCTTTTACTATACACACCAGCCTTTCTCTTTCCTCCACAACCTCCAAACAGCGGCCTTCAGAACTACTTCAGAACTACCTGCTGTTGTTCACTCATTGTCACATTATGGTTTTTCCTAGGTCTTTGCTTGCCTGTTATCTGCCTTCATTTCACTGGTTGTCATTGACTAGATTAATTTGATTTTATCTGCACACTGTGTGTGTGGTGAGTTTTTGTGGAGGGCTACTGTCTCACTAAGCTGTAGCAGATGGTAAGTTTGATCCCTAAAACAAATAAGAATCCTGCAAACCCTTTCTGAATATTCCCATTGCTTATATATATGAGCAATTACAACTTTGTCAAAATATTGAGTCAAAAGGTTGTGGCTAGCAATGAGGGACTAGAATAAAAGTAGACAACACACAATAAGCTACTCGTACAAAAAAAGCTGAAAAATAAGATAACATAATAGTAAAAATTCCACCTTGGAAATTGTTTTTATAAAATTTTTGAATTTCTTAGCAAACCGGCACAGTTATATTATGGAGACTACTAGAGCACTTACTCAACCAAGGCCAGAGAAATTGTTTAATCCAGGCTCTTATCTCCCAGCAGCTCAAGCACAGAAATGGATTGTCAAGTCTACAGCAAAGGATAAATACATTTATATTAAAGTTAGGAAATTTATTAAAACAGATGGTTTAATAGAAGGCAAAACAAATGACAGTTAACAGTGAAATAAGAGTTTGATGTTTATTTTGTAATTATAGTTAAACACTGCTCATCCTTCAATGACTTATAATTATAGAATCTGAAGGCTTAATTAAAAAACCTTATGCATTCAGAACTCTCAAGGCATTAGATGGGCTGTAATGTTTGCACTAGCGTCAACTTTCATTTCAGTTTTAAAACTATCTCCTTCTTTAACGTTTATTGGCAAGAATGAACAAAAGACTTTGCACTGCCAGCAGACTGTCTTTGCCTAATGCAAACTGTTTGGAAATTAGCACTATAAGTAGCTAGCTGTAAGTGCTATTCAATATGTTTAATGTCTCGTTCATTAACCTTTCCCAGCTGTACTTCAGATACCTCACAATGGAAAGATTTATAAAACAAACAATCTGCTTTGTGGTAGCTCTTTTTTTTTTCTCTCTATAAACTTTTCTTCCCTACGTTTCTTAATAGTCTGTTAATGTTGACCGTTGAATCTATAAAAGCAGGTAGTGTAACATTCACACACCCTTTTTTCTATTATCAGATTTCAAATGACTTGAAATATGTATCGTTCTTTGATGCAAGAAAAAAAAACTCAGCACCACAATATATGGGTATTAAAAAAGAAAAGGCTAAGGCAAGAGATCAATCATTTTGTATTGTCTGCAAACATGGAAGTGGAATTTGGCTCTGCAGGTCACAAAAACAAACTATTTTGAGGTTGGTTGCATGATGGTTTGCTGATATAATGGGCAATATCTGGTTGTTATCAAGGGACTCAAAGTGCACGTTTTACCCTCAAGCTCATTGTGCATAATTGCTGAACATGCCTTGTGCAAACTATGATTTTTACAATGAAAGTCCTGGTATCTGAACTTCTATGATGATAGTACATGGAGATTAGTTGTTAGTGGTAAATCTACACTAAAAATGCAACATCCACGTTGCTTCCGGTTTCCCAAGTAGGCATGAATTTTCCTCGAGAGGTAACTTCAGTCTATTTAAAAAAGCCAAAGCAACTTCTGTGTTTCCCCACTGGTGATTTACATTATTGATTTACATTATTGTTGTAGTTCAGATTTATCACAGGCGTTAAAACACCCCATGTACCATGACGCTAAAGTAGCAAGACTGCAGTAAATATATATTACGTAAGGCACAGCCTCAATAAAGAGCCATATAGGCTCGAAACATGTCATACATAGCAACATAGTAAGTTAGGTTGAAAAAAGACACATGTCCATCAAGTTCAACCTTCCACATCTATATATAACCTGCCTTACTGCTAGTTGGTCCAGAGGAATGCAAAAACCCATTTGTAACCTCTCCAATTTGCCTCAGAGGGGGAAATTCCTTCCTGACTCCAAGATGGCAATCGGACTAGTCCCTGGATCAACTTGTACTATGAGCTATCTTCCATAACCCTGTATTCCCTCACTTGCTAAACACCATCCAACCCCTTCTTAAAACTATCTAATGTATCAGCCTGTACCACTGATTCAGGGAGAGAGTTCCACATCTTCACAGTTATCACTCCGAATATTTAGGTGGAACCTCCTTTCTTCTAATTGGAATGGGTGACCTTGTGTCAGTTGGAAAGACCTACTGGTAAATAAAGCATTAGAGCAGCACCGGATTTCTTTGTGGGCTGCCCCTAGGCTGCGCAATTCGACCAGGCGGCCGTGCGGTCCTAGCGCCCGCCTACACATCCCCTTCCCAGCGCTCCGGCTAAAAAATGCCAGCGCAGCTGGTGTAATTGAATGGGGACGCACACGTCCCCATAATGTGGCTGGGCTGCATGCCGTCCCTATTTTTTGCCACCCTAGAAATCCGGGCCTGCATTAGAGAGATTATTATATGATCCCCTTATATATTTATACATAGTTATCAATTCACCCCTTAAGCGCCTCTTCTCCAGAGTGAGCAACCCCAACTTGGCCAGTCTTCCTCATAGCTAAGATTTTCCATACATTTTACCAACTTAGTTGCTCTTTTCTGGACTCTCTCTAATTCAATAATGTCCCATTTGAGCACTGGAGACCAAAACTGTATGGCATATTCTAGATGGGGCCTTACCAGCACTCTGTACAGAGTTTCAGAGACTGCCACCGCCTGAGGCAGTAGCCCGAGTGCAGCCCCCCCCTCCCGCTCTGCTCTTTCAACTCTTATCGATGGAGCGGATCCAGTGGGGGCCGCATCGCTAGTGCAGTGAGCAATATTCGCTTGCTGTCCTAGCAGAGCCGAATTTCCGTGTTAAAAAATGGAAATTCATCTCTTCATCAGTTATCGCCACTCCTGGTAACTGGCTGTTCCATGATGCCTGAGGCAAGGTTCTCACTTTGCCCCATGGCAGGAGCGACCCTGTGTACGGTGGCAGAATGCCATGGAAAACTTTTTGAGCAGTTAATCCTGCTTCATGGCCTTATTTTTGTAATACCCTACCTGGCTGTTCCTACGTGCCTGTGGGGGAAGTGCATACAAGAATTTGGCTGAAAAATGATATTTAAGGATACCAATCCCCCTGAATCTTTGTTTTATTTTCTAAGACACAGCCAACAAGATCAGTAATTGTACAAAATCTATAATTTTGAGAAAGCAGTGATCTTCTGCAAATAATTATATTACGCAAACTTTTCAAAGTTTCAAACTCTCCAGCTTTGAGTACAGTCTCATATGGCTAATGGCAAAACGGCAAACTTAGCAGCTCCTTGTATCTCATTCCCTTCTGGTTTTGTTTAATACTCATAACTGATTATCCCCTCTCTTTTTGAAACAGTATCCAGGCCAACTCAAGGTGAATAGTCATGTTAAAAATGTCGGACTAGAGCACATTTGCCAGTGCTAATAAACGGAACTCCTTCTTGAGATCATGTTCTGATTGACAATGAACTCTATAAAGTTTCTGATTGAAATATTGCTTAGTGAGCATGCACTGTATTCTTTACATAATGTTGTCTTTGTTTATTTTACTGATGATGGGCTTCAGCAAAGGCTTTGGCAACCAGTTAACTCTGGACGGCTCTATTTGTATTGTACACATCAATTTGGATAATTTACAGGTATATAATCTATTAATCAGAATCATTGGAACCTGGGATTTTATTTAAACATTAAAAAACTCACTATGATTGTTTTGCCAACAGCTTACTGCCAAGTACATGGTACTGTTTTATTATTACAGAAAATAAGAAAAATCATCAATCACAACAGTCCCTTGCAATGTTTATCTGCTTTTGTTTTATGGCTTAGTGCGGGTTACAAGTGTAAGTTACTGCGGAGCTTTAATGATAAAAGGACAAGGACGAGCCACCCAGTGGGACACATTCATGTCCACAGATTCATGTACAGAGATTCAGTAGCTAGTCACTGACTAACAGGTGCTATTCTTCTCTCCAGACACGTGAGGTCAGCTTTTAGGAAAGCCATTAAACAATAGGAGTCACTTTGCTTTTCATACTTTCCCTTTGGCCACCCAGTGGGAAGAATATACTGAGGGATTTTATTTTTGAGGAGGTGCAAAGGGGGGGATTTCTAACAAGCAAAGCGCAATGTTTAAACTTTGTCTTTACTGCAGGTGTGCTCCTTGACTGCAAATGTTTAATGTGGGCTTGGTAAGCTATTCGTTTGCTGTGCTGTTAAAGTGGAATGACTTACCACCTCGTAAAGCAAATCGGTCGAACTCGTCCTTTCAATGAAGGAATTTGCAAGTGGTTCCTCTTGCCCAAAACCAACACTGCATAAGGGGTATGAATATATATCAAGGCATTTTGCCTTTATAGCCCAGTCTTTTTTTTTCTGCGTGTTTGTTTTTCTAACCAATTCCTTTTAAACTGCATTTAACATTGCAAAATAAGGTTCAGAATTATCTTTTTTGTTTACAGTAAAAGATACTGTATTTAAAAATAGAACACATGTGCCCATTCTGGTTATTTCTCAAAATATATTTATCCCATAGATATGTTGTACTAAAACTCAGCTTTGATGTGTCCCTTTTAAATGGTGATTATCAAAGGATCCTTGAAAGAATATATATATATATATATATATATATATATATATATATATATATATATATATATATGTCAAAACATACAATTCATTTCAATTTTGTGTAGACAAGAAGGAAGTATGGAGCATTCTAAATATACTATACATGTGCAAAGAGCTTCTAAAGAATAGGTTTAACTCCTTGCTTAAGGATAGAGCTGCAGCTGTGCTCTTTTCTGGACGGAGGAAAGACACAAACAACAAAAGAGCCTTAGAAGCCCAAGCTGATGCATGGGAAAGCCATTGGGTGACCATTGTGGCTGCCCTTCTGCTAAGCAAATAGTTCAAACTGTTCATTCCCATCTCCCATTCTCTCCCCGGTACATTGTTTGTGTCCTTGCATTTCATTCTGCAAGGAAGATTGCTCCCTGGACTTATAAGCAAACAGTCTAGAAAAAGAGCCAGCTATCCCCTTCTTTCCCCTGGAGAACTAGCATTTTTATTTCAGCTCCAAGCTGTCAAAGGACTGGAGAGTGTATGTCAGTATCCTGAATGAATTGCTCTAAGCTGGGGCATGCTGTATGTATCACCAAATGTCCACAAAATTATTGTCAATAATATTTCCTCCGGTACCAAGTCCCAAGCTGTTCCTGCACAAAGTGTATCGCTTTAATGACGCAGACATGTGCTGAGCCCTGACAATTCCTATTATAATTTCTAGGGGGAGGAAAAATAACCATTATTACGTTGGCAAATTATACATCAACTAAAAGGAGCCTAATAAATTGCTGCATATCAGGAGGTGTAAAAATAATATTTTCTACAATTAATGTTATGGTAAATAAATGCATGGTAGGGCTGGCAACAAACGACACCATTTCCGTTTTAACCGAAAAGAGTTTTTCAATCTGTATAAGGGATTCAGTATATAAGGGATCCATCAGCTGGACTAATAGGATTACTACTAAATAAGAATATAAACTGTGTGTTACAGAATATTCACATTATTCACTCATTGTTCCCGATACATAATAAAGATGACTTCCTTACAATAAAACGTGCCTGTTATTGTTTAGGATATATAGTGAATAATGTACCCCCTGTTGTAAAATATAAGAATATTATAAGTCACCGAGGAGTTCCATGACCATATAAAAGGTTACTTCTAATATCCTCATATTTTCCAAGGAGTACTTTATTTATAATAATAAACACGTTTCAGTGAGTCATGTGACAAAAATGACATCACTAGTCACCATTTATAAGGATATATTTTACATGGCTTTTGTGTATTATAGTGCAGATATATGCAAGACTTTAGATTTACAGAGAACTCAGATATTTTATTTTTGTAGGAATGGGATCTGTTATCCAGACTGAAACCTGTTATGCAGAAAGCTCAGAATTATGGGAAGGCCATCCACTGTAGACTCAATTTTTAAAATCCATGCTTTTAAATATGATTTCCTTTTTCTCTGTGATAATGAAGCAATACCTTGTACTTGATCCTTGTATTAAGATTATTTATTAAAGGCAAAGCAATCTTATTTGTTGTAATTAATATTTAAATCATTTTATAGTAGATCCGAATTATGGAAAGACCCCTTGTCATAAAAACCCATGGTCATGATCATTCTGGATAACAGGTCCTATATCTCTATTTAAAACCTTTTTTTTTTGCTAGATTTTTATATTTAGAATAATTATAATTATCATTATGAATTAATTATATTCCAGCTGATGTAATTACAATTTATTTAACCTTTTCCACATCACTTTTGCCACTTATCATGGCTCCATTCATATACTTTTTCTATTTTTTAATAATGATTAGGGAATAAAAATACCCAATAGTAAAATAATGCCAAAACATTGGAGACCATGCTTTGTATTTTTTCTTTACAGAAACCCATTTGGTCACAAATTTACAAGTAATAGATGAAAAAAAAAACCTGCTCCGATGTGTTGTTTCCATGACAGACTTCCATGAGTAAGACTGAATGAGTGAGCCAGACAGCAATAGCCTAACAAAGGCTATTGTTTGCCAGACAGTCAGGCCACCTGCTGAGCACCTTGCTAGATGGCAGTTGGATTTGGTGTAAAGCATGAGATAGAATGGTGCTTAGATACATAGCAAGTTTCTTCTAAAGCATTTGCAACTATAAGTGGGACCTGTAATCCATGATACCCGGGACCTGGGGTTTTCCAGATAATCTGAATCTTTCATTCATTACAGGGGTTGTTTATCAATATCCTAATTTTTCGGATCTTTTAAATTTTAGCAATAAAAAAGTCTAAAAATTTGGATTGGGAAAAACCACAACTTTTTTTAATTATATCTTTGTTTGGATCAAATACAAATGGAACTTATTTTTACAAATCTGGATTATTTGGAGAAAATTCAGTCTATGGGAGATGAAAATCCCATAATTTGGAACTTTCTGGATAACTGGATCCCAGATAAAATATCCCATACCTGTATTAGCTACATGGCTTTGTGGCATTGATCAGTAGGTACAAACAGCTGGCCAGGACACACCCCCCCACACACTCATTTACTGAAAATTTTATAAATGTGTTAAAAGTTGCAACAGTATAAAAATGACAACAATTGTGTGTATTTATCTTTACCAAACCCCTGCAGGTATTTGTAGCCCCATCTGCCAAACATTGTGCTATTATATAATTTGCAGTATATCAAATACATTTTCAATTTGGAGTGTTATATGTGTGAAACAACATCACAATATTACAAAATTAGAATCTTGTAAGTTTACAACTTTATTAGGTTTCCACAAACAATGTTTTTTTATTATGGCAGGAGCTGTTAATATTTCATATTTTTTGTGTTTTTCTGGTGCAGTTAATGTCAGCTGTGCAGCCAAAAGCTTTTATGAAATACAGGGCTCCGTGAAAACTGCCATGAAATACAGGCTCCATGAACAAATGGGTTACAGCTTAGAACTGCACCACATCTAAGCAATATTGCTGTCAATATTGCACTAGAAGATAACCAAATGCAGCCATGAACTCTGTGTTTTAGGTCTCCTCTCACCAAGAGAATGCCTAAACACTTCTGGCTGCACAAGAGGAGGTCCAATAGTCCTACCTTTCAACAAGGCCTCACAGCACTCTCTTTTCAGTAAGTCTGTGTACTGTCATCTCATAATGTTGCAAGATCTCCATTGTTAGTAAAACTTATACATAGGGAAGTTTAAAAATAAAAAGTCTTAAAAATTGGCTTTGCTTCCCTAAGGATATACTTTGGACATCAGGTTGGTTTGCAAAAGTGGTATTGTGCACTGTAAGAGAGACACTGCAAGAACAGCTTCACAGCCTTCACAGGTATCCAAACCAATTTAAGTCAGGCAGCAGGTAAAATCCATGTCAAGAGTCTGCATAAGACTACCTCTTTCTGTATTCTATGCTGATTTGTTAAATTTATTGCATATGATCCGGCAGCATCCTTGTTACTGGATTCTTGTGTCCCCCATCCTTGTTCCTGCCTTGAATCTATGATTTTCCTTGAGCTTACCTTCACCTACTGGGCCCTGGCTATATTCCTACTTCTTTTTCCTGTGTTTTTATTTGGGGGGGGAGGAATTTGCTGTACATCTGGGATACCCAACCTTTTTTTTACCCGTGAGCCACATTCAAATGTAAAAAAAAGTTGTAGAGCAACACAAGCATGCAAAATGTTCCTGGGGTGCCAATTATGGCATGTGATTGAATACTGGAGCTTCTGTTTGACAGTACCCTGTTTTTTATGCAACCAAAACTTGCCTCCAAGCCAGGAATTAAAAAATAAGCACCTGTTTTGAGCAACATCCAAGGGTTTGGTGAGCAACATGTTGCTCATGAGCCACTGGTTGGGAATCACTGCTGTTGTACATGATATGTTCTTACTGCCTCATTCCAAGGGTTGTGGAAGAGAGTCAAGATTACTTCTTGTTCCCATTCTGCCCCTGTTACTGCCCAGAAGTATCACAGACTTACCAGCTATTGGTTTTAACCAGTTTCTCCCAGTATATGGGCCCTAGTTAGGTACCCATCCTTTTCATGCAGAGCAAAAGAAAAGGGCACCAGTCTACTCAGAATGTGGGTATTGTGCCTTGAAATTAATAAGGATCCTGGTCAACCAAACCATGATGGATGCAGTAAAGTATTGCTTATTTTGCAGAACCATGTAATACTGATGAGATTTTATTTCACTAAACCAGAGGAACGCGAGGACAGTCAAATAAAAGGGACAATGACTAGGTGATGAATTCAATGACTGGGTGATGAATTGATTGTTATACATGCAGTTATTGGTGCTTTATATATATATATATATATATATATATATATATATATATATATATATATATATATATACACATATATATATATATACACATACATATATATATAAATGCACAAAAAGGACTACATATATATATATATATATATATATATGTATATATATATACACATGATACAGGCTCAATTATAGTGGTCCCCATCATGCTCAACTCAAGACTGGAAATACATTGGAAAGTTCTGACTGCTCCAGCTTTTAAGTGATGCTTTCACTTATATAACCAGCTAAATGGCAAAGCAAAGCTGTAAAAGGAAGCAAGAAACTAGATGTTTATTGCACATTGAAGCTTTGACAGACTGCAATTATGATGTCCCCATGTGCCATCATCTGACCCTTCGGTTCATCTCCAAAAGAGTTTACTGAGCCAAGGGTCCAGAAAAGAAGTATCCGTCAGTACCAAAGGCAGCAAAAAAAATCAGAAGAACGCTGTGACCCTTAGACTTATCTTGGATCAAGTCACCGGATACTTTTGTAAATCTATGATCAATAGAATGTTGTGGGTGGAAGCCAGACTGTCCAGAGACAAGAGAGTTAACAGACAAAGTAAATCAAACAAACGTAAACAATTCTTTCAGGAGATGTAGAAGCCAGTGACAGAACTGTAACTGGAAGATAATTGGAGAGGCATGTGGGGTCAGACAAGTGTTTCTTGAGGACTGGAGTTACAAGAATTATTTTTAAAAATGATTTTAACAGGGACAATGACAGAAGAGGTGACAGAGAGTTGTCAGTAGGTAATCGTCTTGCCTGTAAATCATCTTGCCTGTGCCTTTCCCCTTCCATGCAGCACAACGGACACTCACAAATGCAATTTTAATGATCTTGACAGTTTTTGAAAATGCATTTTCATTTTGGAAGAGGGTGATTGTTTTGATAATTTGGGGGGTGGGTCCATTGTGTTTTTGGTTTCTTGCATTTCTGAACAAGGAATTAGTATTTTTATGAAAAAAAAAATCTTTCTCAAATGTCAGTGTGAGGTTTTATCTGCAGTGCAAATCACTGCCAGTGACGCAGGTTATGGGGGAAACAAATACTATCACTGACATATCTATCAGAGAGATGTTTCAACAGTAGTAATTTCAGAACAAACCATGGCCCAGGAATGTCACATACTATATACTGTATAGATATATATATATATATATATATATATATATATATATATATATAAGTCCTTGGTTATCCACACTCCACTGTATTCAGTGAGATACCCAGGTGCTGCTCAGTAAGTGCATATTCAATATAAGTCCAAGGTAAATGAGTGCACACTGGGAACCTATCCACAGGTTAACTTTAAAGTCATAATTTTATTTAGATAATTAAAAAACAGGCCAACGTTTCGGTCCACCTCTAGGACCTTTATCAACACCCATCTTGATAAAGGTCCTAGAGGTGGACCGAAACGTCGGCCTGTTTTTTAATTATCTAAATACATTTATATATATAAATATATATATATATATATATATATATCCAGAAAGAAGAATGAAGCAGCACACGATTCTTAAATGGCTTGATAAAGGGCATATAGCTTGCCCGAAACGTCGCTGTATTGATGTTATATCTGTAATATACACTTTTGCAAAGAATCGTGTGCTGCTTCATTCTTCTTTCTGGATATTTTCAGAGGGGACGTGACGGGGTCCCCCACGGAAGCGTGCACCGAGGTCAACGCTGATTACACTATTGAGTGTGCTGGGGCGCATTTCTACACAATATATATATATATATATATATATATATATATATATATATATATATATATAATATCAAAACAGGGGGGTTGTGGGAGCACTCTAAAGGCTTTAAAGTATATATATATATGTATAATAAATGCTATTGCATATGTACCCAAATAGGGGTTATTTTGTTACAAAGTTATGATCATAACATTGATAAGCCACCATACCACGTCAAGGTAAACCCCGAATGGCGGTCCCTAACTTGTTTTATTTTTTATGTGCATTCTAGCATTACCTGTAATCAATGTCCATTGAACGCTGTTTTTTCACTGAGGGCTAAATCCTCCCCAGCCAGCAATCAGGCTTTTAAAGGAGAGATATTCCCAAAACAAACGCCCAATTTTAAAAGCATAGGATCACCACTAGTTTAAAGGGGGGGTATGGGGTGCTACAACCACTGAAGCTATGCCACAGCTTCCAGCTAATATACAATATCAAAACAGGGGGGTTGTGGGAGCACTCTAAAGGCTTTAAAGTATATATATATGTATAATAAATGCTATTGCATATGTACCCAAATAGGGGTTATTTTGTTACAAAGTTATGATCATAAAATTGATAAGCCACCATACCACGTCAAGGTAAACCCCGAATGGCGGTCCCTAACTTGTTTAATTTTTTATGTGCATTCTAGCATTACCTGTAATCAATGTCCATTGAACGCTGTTTTTTTTGGGCGTTTGTTTTGGGAATATCTCTCCTTTAAAAGCCTGATTGCTGGCTGGGGAGGATTTAGCCCTCAGTGAAAAAACAGCGTTCAACGGACATTGATTACAGGTAATGCTAGAATGCACATAAAAAATAAAATAAGTTAGGGACCGCCATTCGGGGTTTACCTTGACGTGGTATGGTGGCTTATCAATTTTATGATCATAACTTTGTAACAAAATAACCCCTGTTTTGGGTACATATGCAATAGCATTTATTATACTTATATATATATATATATATATATATATATATATATATATATATATATATATACTTTAAAGCCTTTAGAGTGCTCCCACAACCCCCCTGTTTTGATATTGTATATATATATATATATATATATTTATATATTAGAATGCTAAAAAAGAAACCCAGTATTGCTCCTAAAATTACAATATATATAGATATATATATAAATCCAATTCATAAAGATACCGTCACTCTCGACAACGGAGTTAAATATGCCTGGGTGCAGAATCAGAAAATTCACATAGAAGACAGAAGATGAGCCGCACTCACAGGACTTAATAAATAAAAAATTTGTTTTATTTAAAATAATGACCAACGTTTCGGCCTCCTCCAAGGCCTTTCTCAAGGTACAGAAAATGGCAAAATACGTGCTTTAAATACATGAAATGGCGGGAAAAAACAGCAACACCCTTAATGACGTGTAACTCACGTCAATGCCCAGTAAATATCATTAGCATAGGTCCCATTAGCTATTTACTATGTATATTATACACATAAGAAATTAAATTAAATTAGCTATACCCCTACATTACATCTCACAGTTAATCATTATCATAATCTTAAAAAGGTTAACAAATTTAAAAACAAACCACAAATGTAACACTTTTGTTTCATCGTATCAATATTCTTCTAAGAGTTACTAAGTGTTTAAGTCTGAGGAAGTTCCTAGAGTGTGAGCAAGAAATAAGCCTCCCTTGTAACCTGATACCACTTCTGCCACATTATGTATAGCGTATCCGATACCTGCAACCCGTTATCATGTGGCTACCCATCACCGCTTACTGACAATATTTACTCAATGCACTAAGGCTGAATTAGGTACTGCTGCTAGGGGCCCCAACCCCTAACACAAATGGAAAATAAAAACATGGAACTAAAAAAGTGCACCCGTATACACCTAACTACGATCCACTAATTAATAATAGACAAAATTAACATAGGTGTCACCATTGAAACTACATATATGTACTTCCCACAAAGGAACGGACAATAAAGAAAAAATGAAAAAAGGAAAAAATGGAAAAAAAAACAAAGGGTGTGATGATCAAATGAAAAAGAAAACCCACTCAAACCTACATAAATGAAAAAACATTCCTTATATCTTTACTTATATCCAGTGAACCTAAAGACCCACATATCAACACATTTAGGGCGATATACAAAATAATACATGAAGTCTACCGTAAAAAATAAATAAAGTGAAATCTATAATAAACTAAAATAAAAATGAAAATAAAAAACTCACAGACCACAACATCACTTAATCGCCATAGAGGTATAAACCACAGTATCCCAGTGCCCACCCTTTCACAGTCCGATATTAAAAACGGAAAATCTAATGTTATTAATAACAGGAAAGTCACCATATTGATCATCTGGGGGGACTGTATTTCATAGTTCAAAAATCCCACATATCAGTGAATATACCGCCAGTCAATCTTGCGGTTTCCCGAATCTTCCTCCAAAGTGAGTAGATAAGGAGCGGTTAGAGTTACTTAAAGCCAGTATATCGTAGTCTCCATACTATTAGTTGCTTCTCTGTTCACAAAGCGCATTCATTCAAGACGGCATAGACAGGTTCTGGATCAAAACAGCCCACTCGCACCAACTCATCGGCTAGCCGTTTGTGCACAAAAGTCCACATATAAGATCCATTTGCGGATGTCACCGCTTTACACGGTCAAGGCAGTATATAACGGGGAATATCAGATATCTCACCCGATGCCGCAGGACTCTATGTGTGCCACGAGAATCGAATCCGAGCCGCCATTGAAGCCGTTGGTGCTGTAACGCGGGTCCATAGAGTGATCCCTCATATCTCGGCCTGTGTTGCTCGCCTTCACTGGTACACCACCAATCTACCGCTTAATGGAACATGTTACCGATTGCCAGTACTGCATATGTATAGAGGTATCCAGGAGAATCGATCAAGGTTGAGGCCATAATCTTGCTTCGTGCTGTAGCTTTCACCGCTAGTCATGATTATGAGCACTTGTGAAAAAATGGTTAATAGGTTAAAGTCCATCAAATAACTCGGGTGCCAGGTAGTAAATTCACAAATCCAATTCATAAAGATACCGGCACTCTCGACAACGGAGTTAAATATGCCTGGGTGCAGAATCAGAAAATTCACATAGAAGACAGAAGATGAGCCGCACTCACAGGACTTAAAAAATAAAAAATTTGTTTTATTTAAAATAATGACCAACGTTTCGGCCTCCTCCAAGGCCTTTCTGAAGGTACAGAAAATGGTAAAATACGTGCTTTAAATACATGAAATGGCGGGAAAAAACAGCAACACCCTTAATGACGTGTAACTCACGTCAATGCCCAGTAAATATCATTAGCATAGGTCCCATTAGCTATTTACTATGTATATTATACACATAAGAAATTAAATTAGCTATACCCCTACATTACATCTCACAGTTAATCATTATCATAATCTTAAAAAGGTTAACAAATTTAAAAACAAACCACAAATGTAACACTTTTGTTTCATCGTATCAATATTCTTCTAAGAGTTACTAAGGGGCCGATTCACCAAGGGTCGAATTTCGAAGTTAAAAATACTTCGAAATTCGACCCTCGAATTGAAATCCTTCGACTTCGAATATCGAAGTCGAAGGATTTAGCGCAAATCCTGCGATCGATCGATCGAAGGATTTTTCGTTCGATCGAACGATTAAATCCTTCGAATCGAACGATTCGAAGGATTTTAATCCAACGATCGAAGGAAAATCCTTCGATCAAAAAAAGCTTAGCAAGCCTATGGGGACCTTCCCCATAGGCTAACATTGACTTCGGTAGGTTTTATCTGCCGAAGTAGGGGGTCGAAGTTTTTTTTAAAGGGCAAGTACTTCGACTATCGAATAGTCGAATAGTCGAACGATTTTTACTTCGAATCGTTCGAATCGAAGTCGAAGGTCGAAGTCGAAGGTCGAAGTAGCCCATTCGATGGTCGAAGTACCCAAAAAATACTTCGAAATTCGAAGTATTTTTCATTCGAACCCTTCACCCGAGCTGAGTGAATCGGCCCCACAGTGTTTAAGTCTGAGGAAGTTCCTAGAGTGTGAGCAAGAAATAAGCCTCCCTTGTAACCTGATACCACTTCTGCCACATTATGTATAGCGTATCCGATACCTGCAACCCGTTATCATGTGGCTACCCATCACCGCTTACTGACAATATTTACTCAATGCACTAAGGCTGAATTAGGTACTGCTGCTAGGGGCCCCAACCCCTAACACAAATGGAAAATAAAAACATGGAACTAAAAAAGTGCACCCTTATACACCTAACTACGATCCACTAATTAATAATAGACAAAATTAACATAGGTGTCACCATTGAAACTACATATATGTACTTCCCACAAAGGAACGGACAATAAAGAAAAAATGAAAAAAGGAAAAAATGGAAAAAAAACAAAGGGTGTGATGATCAAATGAAAAAGAAAACCCACTCAAACCTACATAATGAAAAAACATTCCTTATATCTATACTTATAACTAAAAAAGTGCACCCTTATACACCTAACTACGATCCACTAATTAATAATAGACAAAATTAAAGGGTGGGCACTGGGATACTGTGGTTTATACCTCTATGGCGATTAAGTGATGTTGTGGTCTGTGAGTTTTTTATTTTCATTTTTATTTTAGTTTATTATAGATTTCACTTTATTTATTTTTTACGGTAGACTTCATGTATTATTTTGTATATCGCCCTAAATGTGTTGATATGTGGGTCTTTAGGTTCACTGGATATAAGTAAAGATATAAGGAATGTTTTTTCATTTATGTAGGTTTGAGTGGGTTTTCTTTTTCATTTGATCATCACACCCTTTGTTTTTTTTCCATTTTTTCCTTTTTTCATTTTTTCTTTATTGTCCGTTCCTTTGTGGGAAGTACATATATGTAGTTTCAATGGTGACACCTATGTTAATTTTGTCTATTATTAATTAGTGGATCGTAGTTAGGTGTATAAGGGTGCACTTTTTTAGTTCCATGTTTTTATTTTCCATTTGTGTTAGGGGTTGGGGCCCCTAGCAGCAGTACCTAATTCAGCCTTAGTGCATTGAGTAAATATTGTCAGTAAGCGGTGATGGGTAGCCACATGATAACGGGTTGCAGGTATCGGATACGCTATACATAATGTGGCAGAAGTGGTATCAGGTTACAAGGGAGGCTTATTTCTTGCTCACACTCTAGGAACTTCCTCAGACTTAAACACTTAGTAACTCTTAGAAGAATATTGATACGATGAAACAAAAGTGTTACATTTGTGGTTTGTTTTTAAATTTGTTAACCTTTTTAAGATTATGATAATGATTAACTGTGAG
Organism: Xenopus petersii; assembly: GCA_038501925.1. Lineage (NCBI taxonomy): Eukaryota > Metazoa > Chordata > Amphibia > Anura > Pipidae > Xenopus > Xenopus petersii. Next base: position 117,628,877 of record CM076681.1, read on the forward strand.
ATGTAATGTAGGGGTATAGCTAATTTAATTTAATTTCTTATGTGTATAATATACATAGTAAATAGCTAATGGGACCTATGCTAATGATATTTACTGGGCATTGACGTGAGTTACACGTCATTAAGGGTGTTGCTGTTTTTTCCCGCCATTTCATGTATTTAAAGCACGTATTTTGCCATTTTCTGTACCTTGAGAAAGGCCTTGGAGGAGGCCGAAACGTTGGTCATTATTTTAAATAAAACAAATTTTTTATTTTTTAAGTCCTGTGAGTGCGGCTCATCTTCTGTCTTCTAGATATATATATATATATATATATAGTATATACTTACTGCTTTGTGTGTATGTATATATATATATATATATATATATATATATTTACGTTTGTGACAATTTTTCTCTCTCCAAATGCATTAAAGTCAGTTTGTTATGTTACAACAGTAGCAACTTCAGAACATATATATATATATATATATATATATATATATATATATATACTGTATATATTTAAGTGAAACAGGAACATACTATTTTGTCGGCAGCATAGGTAAATATTTAATCATAAGTTTTGTCTTGAATTGGGACTGAAAAAATATTCGATATCATTGTTCCTGCGAAACCACCTAATTTGTTTATAACTGTAAACAACATAATCTTCTCTATGAAACCTGCTGTACTAAAAGCACAGTGAAGCTGCTGAAAGACACTTCGTATTGCAATTCCCATGGTGCATTGTAGAGAATATTGTCTATCTTTAGTCTTTTCACCCATGTGCCATAAGTCCAGTATAATTATAATGGAAATGGTGGGGGGCAGTTCCTGCAACTGTGATCTGTTCTGTTTGTTTGTTTCATTCAATTGAAATGTGGGCTTAGGGATGGAAAACTAGCTCATCAGTTCATCCCTGGCACAATATCTGAAACACACTGGCATACGCTAAAGAATGGATGTGTATAAGTACCCAGGCAAATAGTGCTAAGTGCTAAAAATAGTACACTGAGCAATTTTGGAAAGGTTCATGCTTGAAAACTAGGGTCCCTTATGACCCAGGCAAAAGTTCCAGGATTCTGATTGCTTCACACTGAACTATGCCATCTGAGGAAGATTTAGCCATTTTCTACTAAGCTGATTACACATCCGTTTGCATATGGAGTCCAAAGTGATTGGTCAGAACCATTAAATAATTGTATTACATAATTGGTCATTTTGACCAGGCAATTATTGGCCCATATAGTCTATTGTCGGTTGACCCCATTGGCAGCTCGAACCCTTTCATCAGTCATTGAGGAAACACCAAACTCCATTAGAAGCTCTAGACAGCATGCTGCATTACCGTACCATCTTCTCAGCTAGCCCAGTCTCCCAGCTTAACTCCCAAAAATAGTTCTATAGTTGCTCATTAAGATTGCTTCTTGGTCACTTAAGCTGGCCATACACTGGCAGATCCATTCATTGGGTAAGACTACTAAACAAGACAATAATTTACCTATTTGCCATCCAATGGTGTGCCAAATCACAGTGCCAGGCCAAGCTGGAATGGCCACCTGAATCCTGACCCTGCCACGTGCACTTGATGAAGTATGTGATGATGCCCCAGGCATCAACATTGCAAAGTGTCTAAACTAGGAATAGGCAGACAGAAGAGGTACATGCCAAGTGCCCCCACCGTTGCTCCTTAGGCATGTGCCTACCCCTAGTTCTGGCACTGCCAAATCATAGTTTAGCTCCAGGGCCAACAATTGGATGTAATGGAATTATGGCCCTATGCAAATTTTACCCTACAGTAATTCTCAGACTTTCCAATAAAACCCCTCATTGAGTTATGATCAAAAAAACAATCAATGTGTCCATCACTCAGGAGTAACCATATTGACAGTCAGTATCAGGGGTTAGACTGGCCTGCAAGAGTATCAGAGAATCTCCCAGTGGGCCCAAGTCCTAGCATGCCTCAGTCTTAGACAATCCCCCCCGAACCTTTCTTATTCCTACCATGAATCTATTTAACTTTTATAACATTTGCCAGCGTGGGCCCTGGATGTCATATTTTCTGGTGGGTCCTAGAAGGCCCAGTCTGACAGTTAATATCTATTTGCGCATGGTCAACTGTGGTCACCTGTTCTTCCCTGGCTTTAACCTCCCTTTATGATTCAAAATTGTCCCTGGCCTCTGGCAGTAATCTGCATGTCCATATTGCCAGTATGGGCCCGCGTCCCTCAATGCACCCTTAGCTTAGACTATTGTATGGCATTCACATTTGTAAATATAAGTTGAGAATTCAAATATGTACAATATTACCTATTTCCCAAACTGATGTGGAACGTCCACATTGTTTGGTGTGTTATGGTTACATGGCTGGCATTGTTCTCTTTCTCACTTACTGTGTGTAAATAAACTTAAAGTATGTAAATATATTTATATGAGCATTAAATATATATTAGCAATGACATTTACATTAAAAGAAGGGAACTTGTTGCATTTGTTGGTTTTTTTTCTTAGAAGCAAATAAGAAGTCAAGCTTTTTTGTTTATTATTTTGACAAAATGACATTTAAATAAATATTATCCATGAAATAAGAGTTAACACAGGCTTGAATGAATTTGTTACAGTGTTACCTGTCCATCAGCAGACAAAACAAACAACAAGCCGTTATGTTTTTACACATTTTTATTACAAAGATGAATTAGTGCCAACATTTTTGTCTCATTATTGTACTAAAGATGTTATAGATCTATGGATTTCCAGTATCACGTGTCACCATTGGTTGTTCTGTTTAAATAAACTGAATTGTAGCTACGCTGATTACTGACCAGGAAGCTTTTTTCAAAGGTTTCCGAAACTGAATGTAAAATGGCCAATCCTCAAGATAACTAACCAACTGACTCACTGGCTGGCCTAGTTAGCCAAGAAAATACATGGAAATACTTGCTTTCAATTGTTACCAAGCCAGTCTAGCCCTAAGCGTTTCCCTTCCAATGAATAAAATACTGGTCTGGACTTGAATGAATGTAAATTTAACAAGGAAGGGGGGGATATCATCAGTGACACTGATTTATTTAGCTCTGTAACTCAAAGGTTACAGCAGCTAAAACACAACTGGCTTCTATATGGCAGCCTGTGATCTCATACATTAAGGGATATGCGTGAACGTTTCCACTTGTAGGCTATATGACATGGGAATTTTACTACAAGTTTAAACATCCTCCTACTCTATAATCTCTAAGGCAGAAAAGCACAGAGAAAGTTATAGACAGCCAGCTTCAGATTACCCGGAACCCCTTGGCAATGAGCCCTGCCAACAAGTAGCCTGATGTGCCAGTGAATAAGGAATACCCCTGCTTGTGCATGGTCACACCCCTTATCTGACCCAACCATGACCCATAAACCCCAAACATGACCCATTAACCCCAAAACCTTTCCATGATCCACCCAAATTCCACCCACTCCAAAACAAGTCCCCCTTTGTTACCTGTGAATTGTTCCTTCTACTTGTCCCTCTGCCATGGAATACCCCATGTTATCGGGGGTGTCAACCCTGACTTGAATATTGGTTATGGATGAAGGGGCAGGTTATTTTTAGGGTCGGCTAGTGGTGACATTTGCCTTCAGACCCTAGGACCAGAAGAGACTCTGGGGCAAATTCACTAAGAGCCGAAGTGGCGAACGCTAGCGTTAATTCGCTAGCGTTTGGCATTTTCGTTACTGCGCAAATTCACTAACAACCGCTGGCGTAGTTTCGCTAGTGTTACTTCGCACCCTTACGCCTGGCGAAGTTTCGCTAGCGACGTAACTACGCAAATTCACTAACGCGCGCAGTGTACTGAACGCTACCTTTTACGCTAGACTTCCTTCGCCACCTCAGACCAGGCGAAGCGCAATAGAGTAGATAGGGATTGCTTCAAAAAAAGTCAAAAATTTTTCTAAGTCCCAAAAAACGCTGGCGTGTTTTCTACATTATGGGTGATAGGCTGAAAAAGATCGAATTTTTTTTTGGGGCTCTCCTCCTTCCCCCCTACATTTCCTGACTCATGGCAACTTACCTAGACAGTGGGCACATGTGTAGGGCAAAATAAAATTTTTATTTGATGTTTTGAAGGTTTTCTACCCATTTGTAGTGCTGATACATATTCCTCCATTGAAATTTGAATTTGCCGCCATATGCAAATTAGCCTTCGCTAGCGTAACTTTGCTTCACTTAGTGAATCAACGCTAGCGCAACTTCACAATCTTACGCTATCCCTGTGCGCAACTTCGGATTTTAGTGAATTTGCGGAGCGCTGGCGAAACTACGCCTGGCGAAGTGCAGCGAAGTGCGGCGAAGTTGCGCCTGGCGAAACTACGAATGTTAGTGAATTTGCCCCTCTGAGGGAGGATGGCAGATAGAAGACCTTTAAAAGAACTGAAAAAGTTTCCAAACATTGATGGAGTTTCTATATATGCAATAAAATAATTTCATACTGAGTGGGGAATTACTACCAAGTGCTGCCGTAGGCATGTTACATCTCCAACCTTATTGGCATTGCATTTAGCTACATATGTTTTGCAGCAGGTTAAAGTGAGTTCAAAAAGGGCAGATTATGTTTTTTATAATAGATAGGCACCCAAGGGCCAGCACGCTGAAACTGCCATCCTAGACATGTGCCTTTGGTGCTTATATAGTAATATATAGCCCTGTTCTTACTTACAAGATTAGGGTATTAGATTATAGATTTAGATAGCTCTAGATATTCGTTTAGATCATTAGATTAGACATCTATCTACTATGGCTCTATCAAGACACAAGACCCCATTATTATCATTTCCAAGATGACTTTTGATCTTGTAGAAGTGATTATCATGCAAAGCACAATTCATCAGGACACATCTTGCAGATTACACATGGCTACTGAATGTTATATGTAGTATGATACAGACGCACACCTTTGTTATACCAAAGTTAAAGTTTAACTGCTGAGTATTTCCATGACTGAGTCATGCAGTAAACTACCCTGAAATGGTAAATCACAAACAATTAGCCATTCGGTCGCACAGATTATTTTTTCCGTGGTTTTTTTTTTTCAATAACATTTCCAAAGCTTCGGCACTTGCAGAAATAATAAACCAATTTATATACCGGTGGAAGGCCGACATCACGAGTGGCTTTGTGTAAATTTTTCACTTGACTTTTCATTATCTGCCTGAAGAAAAACAATCTATATGTATGGGATCATCTTGGAATTCAGGAGATAAAAGCTAAAACAAATGCGCTTTGCATATCCCCAAAGCTAAATGTCTCAGTGTTTCATTCTATACTTCGATTTTGATTTTTTTTCTCCTGTGCCAATAATTTTGCAAAGCAAAAAACAAAGGGCAGCAGTTTGTGTGTTTTGTGTTATTTGCTGGAAATATTGATTGGGTAAAATGGTGCTGGTTAATAAGTAACTGAAGGCAGATACCACTTCTGTCGCGCCAGGGCTTCATTGTTCATGTGTTAAAAATATCCATCTACTTTTCTCATTTTTGACCCAGAATATCGTCATAATAGTAAAGAATAGATCAGATTGCAGTGGGCACCATATTGAATGATAATTATTCAATAACGCTGGTTTTAGCACGTGTCACATTGGGATTAATGGTTTGTGTGATTGTTTAGTTTATGTTGGATTTTAGCCCAGGGCTTGGAAGCACTTTTGAAATATAATGTCAGTTTTGTAAGGGGATGCACCTAATGTGTGTGCTGTAGTCATAAAAAGATGCTCAGCTATACAGCTGGCAGTCAAATGATTGTATATGTGCAATGTACTGTGAATGAGGTGAAACCGGATCAACCCGCTGCTTTGCTACAGATCAGAACAAAGTACAAAGCCGTATTACAGTTAGCCCTTAAAAACATAATACAGCACTTCTGCAGTGTATACAGAAATAATTAAAGGTACACAGCAATCACTGACTTCAGATGTGACTCGCGAAAAATGAGACAAACCAATTTCTTGCTCCATATAACACTTTAAAGGGAAAGTATAAACAAGAAAAATGATTGGCTTACAGGGTCTCTGTCAAAGAAAGATTTTAATTTGGCCTTTAAAAAAAAAACAAGCTTTGTAATTTAGATCACGGACCAGAATTTGATAAAAAATGGTTCATTTTCAATCAGAAAAAGGACAGTAAGATTTTGTTAGCATGTTGGTCATGTGACAACGTCAATTTCCTCTGTGGCCAAAAGTTTGGATCCTGTTACATTCTATTTTTTTTTTAAACAGTAAGCGATGTAACAAAAGTTGCCACATTTGCAGATCTAGGAACCCATAGCATTAACCAATCAACAGGTAGGATGCTATGCCCTCTATATCAAAGTCTCAGAATTTATAAATTGCATGGCACCGTTTCACCTCTGTAGATGAAATGTACAGGTATCTGACCTGCTATACAGAATTCTCGGGGGCCTGGGGCTTTCCAGATAATGGATCTTTCCATAATTTGGATCTCCATACCATTAGTCTACTAGAAAATCATGTAAACATTAAATAAACCCAATAGGCTGGTTTTGCTTCCAATAAGGATTCATTATATATAAGTTTGGATGAAATACAAGGTACTGTTTTATTATTACAGAGAAAAAGGAAATCATTTTATTTATTTGGATTATTTGGATAAAATGGAGACAGCCTTTCCGTAATTCGGAGCATTCTGGATAACGGTTTTCAGGAATAAAGATTCCATACCTGTATTATAAAAAGGGAAAATACTTAAAAGGGTTGTTCATCTTTAATTTAACTTTTAGCAAGTAATGGAACAAGCAATTAGGTCTAGGTCTATCATTTTTTTTTTAATGCTGTGGAGTTTCTGAATAATTAACTCTTTCCAGCTTTCAAATGGGAATAAAAAAAACAATTGCTTCAGCGAGGCTACATTTTTATTGTTATGTTACATTTTTTTTACTGATTTTTCTCCTATTCATATTCCAGTCTCTCCTTCACACCACCACTTGGTTGCTAGGGGAATTTGGCCCCTACAAACCAGATAGCTGTTGAAATTCCAGATTGGAGAGCTGCTGAATAAAAAGTTAAAATATTCAAAAACCACATATAATATAAAAAATGGAAGACCGATTACAAATTGGGTCAGAATATCACACTTTACATCAAACTACAAGTTCATTTAAAGGTGAGCAGCTCCTTTAATAACTGTCTCGCATTAAAAGGGAAATCTGCCTAAAAACTTTTAGGAGGTTCTTTCTGGAGGACAAAGATATTTGTCCCAAACTGTGCATCCACAAGCAAAGTGCAAAAACCATGGCAGGTTGCACTTTTGTTTTGCACTATGCACTTTGCCCAGAAGTAGCAATGGCCAAAACTACATAGGCAGGCCTGGACTGGCAATCTGTGGGTTCTGGCAAATGCCAGAGGGGCTACTGTATTGTTCCATAGAAAGTTACCATATGGTGGGCTGGTAGAGGCTGTTTGGGCTGGTAGGGGGCTGTTTGGGCCTCTGTGTACTTGGAATGGCAGGGCCTATTTTGACTCCCAGTCCAGGCCTATACAGGCCTGGACTGGCAATCTGTGGGTTCTGGCAAATGCCAGAGGGGCTGCTATAAGGTGCCATAGAAAGTCACTATTTAGTGGGCTGGTGGGGGCTGTTTGGGCCTCTGTGTACCTGAAATGCCAGGGCCTATTTTAATTCTCAGTCCGGACCTGGGCCTGTACATAGGTCACTGCTAAACATAGATACCCCCTAAAGCAGCACTGGCAGGACAGATGATACTGAAGACCAGAATCACTTCTGCTTCACATCAGTGTGAGCAGCATATCTGTTTACACTCATAACAAAATAGTAGTTCTGCCCATGCTGTCACAATATGGGTTCAGGCATACCTTTTATGTCATAATATTGACATTGACATTTACCATGATGTCATAGCACGGATCTGTCTATGTCTTTTGACCTTTGAAATTCACAGAATATTCATATCTTTCCTTTCAGCATGGATGTGACACCCGACTGGGCAATTAAAGACTGAGGGGGAACATTTGCAAAAAACAAAACTTTGGGAATAAAAATGAATCTGTCGCAATGTAACATTCGTCATTAGGCTTTTATTGCACTGCAAATCTTAATTGCACGTTGCGAACCTTCAACACCTGCTCTGCAGTTTCGTTAAAAAACGGTTTGCGGAAATTTTATTACACACACTGCGAATGTTCACAAAAGCAATTTGGTCGCAAACTTTGCAAGGAAGTCGTTCAGGTCTTTAAGCAGTCAAAATTGGAGCAAACATGGTTGCTAATGTTTGCAGGCGCCTATGCGAATGTTTTTTGCACTAACGACACATATTACATTCCCCCTTTATAGGAGAGGGAAAGCTCTATTTACTTGGGGGTGCCAAAAGTTAGACACGACCAAGTGATTGTATATACTTACCAATCAGAAGAAAACTGCATCGGCCAGGGGTTCTTCCAGCTAGCACCATGGAGCAATCACTACATTCTCATTCTTTCTTCACATGGGTGCGCATGTGCAGTAGCGCGAAAAGCCGAACTTTAACAAAGAAGTCAGCTATTTAGTTCTACTGCACATGCATCTGCAAAGCGAAATTTTAAGAAAGAAGAAGGAAGCTGATCGCTCCTTGGTGCTTGCAGAAAAAATCCCCAGACCGGTGCAGTTTTCTCCTAATGGGGGCACCGGCCCAAGGTGTGAGGTAGGCATATACAATCATTTGGGGTGCCTAACTCTTAGTACCCCCAAGTAAATAGAGCTTTCCTTCTCCTTTAAGATGCCACAAGCTGTAGTCCTTACCCAGTTGAAGAGCAGTGCAGTTAATTGGCAATGTGTTGTTGTAAATACCCTCCAATTATTATAAGATTTTTCCACCGCAGCACAAGATGGACGACTTTTGAAAGCTTTGTTCAGACCAGCATCCATTGCATTGTTGTCCAGTTTCCATGGCTGAGTTAAGCTGGCCATAGACGCAAAGATCTCATCGTACGAATTGAGGATTTGTACGATTTTCGGAACGTGTGTGGAGAGTCCCGACATTTTTCCTCCAGCGGAGATCGGCCGTTTGGACGATCGGACAGGTTAAAAAATGTATGTCGGCTGCGGGTAATATCTCTGCGTGTATTGCCGATCGTACCATTTTCAGTGGGAGACTGTCACTAGCTTTGTCTATCATACGATTGCTGTCAGGGGCAGAACATTGGCTGATCTGTTCTTTAACTACTTTATTTGATCGGAATGGTAAGACTTTGATCTGAATTGTTAGTGGCGGGTCGGGAGATGGGAAAGTCCAATCGTACATTGATTCATACGATCGGATTTTTGCGTCTGTGGCCAGCTTTAGACTGCATGCCAGCCATCGCTTTGAGTCTCAGCAGCAGCAATTTAGCTGCATATCTGCCATCCTATCTACTGTGTGCTTGTCTCTGCTCACTCGTGCATGAAGCTCGTTCCTCAGTGAGCCAGGCCTTGACAGATAGGGCCAGATTAGATAGAATGAGACAAATGTCTCATTACAGGCTTGAGTTTAAGAGAAGGGAGCAGTGATCACCTAGTTTGGTGCTTCCAACTTGACGATGTGGTGCCTAATCTCTGATAGAAGATACAGTTAATAGTAATATAACAGTGAAGTCTGTGGAGCCCATGGGTAGTCTGGGAGCTATAACAATGCTTGGGTCGGCTGCATCTGTCCCATGGGCCTCCCATTACACAGCACTGCCCTAGGTGTGTCCATTACGGTAATAATATAAAGGGTCAGCAGGACAATGTTTCCTTATATGACAACGCTCTGGCAAGTCAAAAAAAAAAAACACTGCATGTGTTACATCAGCCTGTATGTAAAGCAGGCCTTTAACAGGTTATTGGTGATAACTCTGTCTTTCCTTATGGAGCAGCTCAGCGTATTGGCCTGTGTACAGGACCAAAGCAATGGCCTTTCTAATATACTTTCTAATATATTATATCATCAGGACATCAGTCGGGAAGGCTGAAAAACCCATGAAGAGCTTTATTGAACAGTGAGGGGCCGATTCACTGAATTCGAGTGAAGGGTTCAAATTTAAAAAAACTTCGAATTTCGAAGTTTTTTTGGGCTACTTCGACCATCGAATGGGCTACTTCGACCTTCGACTACGAAAATCGAACGATTCGAACTAAAAATCGTTCGACTATTCGACCATTCGATAGTCGAAGTACTGTCTCTTTAAGAAAAACTTCGACCCCCTACTTCGGCAGCTAAAAGCTACCGAAGTCAATGTTAGCCTATGGGGAAGGTCCCCATAGGCTTGCCTGGGATTTTTTGATCGAAGGATTTTCCTTCGATTGTTGGATTTAAATCCTTCGAATCGTTCGATTCGAAGGATTTAATTGTTCGATCGAATGAAAAATCCTTCGATCGATTGATCGCAGGATTTGCGCAAAATCGTTCGACTTCGATATTCGAAGTCGAACGATTTTAGTTCCTAGTCGAATATCGAGGGTTAATTAACCCTCGATATTCGACCCTTCGTGAATCGGCCCCTGAATGTTGCCCTCTTACAGTATGTACAGTATCTCCAGACTGTCAATCTGTGGGTTCTAGCAAATGCCAAACGGGCTGCTGTAAGATGCCATAAATATTCACTATTTAATGGGCTGGTGGGGGGCTGTTTGGGCCTCTGTGTACCAGGGCCTATTTTGATTCCCAATCCAAACCTGATATGAACTGATCATTAGCATTAATGTCAAATAAGTGGATGAGACTAACTTGGTCCTTTGTGCACATGCCCAGCTTTTAACTGTCATCCCTGCCAAAAAGCAAGGCAGGTCTGCTGTATTTGTCTACTTATGTTTGGCCAAAAGTTTATGGAACTTGTCGCTCTTGTTCTAAAATCAATCATATTTATGCTGAGGACTGTATCTCAAGGATCACCATCTGGGGGACACAGTGGGCACTTTTTGAAATAGCCAGGGCCCCCCTTGACAGCACCAAAGCTGTGCCGCATCTTACGTAGTTCTCGAAGAGCTAAAGTGCTAGACCCGACCAGCTGAAGTTGAAGTCCCGAAGCCGCGAAAAGACCTGAAGCCACGAAAGGAGCCGAACTTGAAATCCCGAAGCCGCGAAAAGTTCAAAGACACGAAAGGAGCCGAAGTTTAAATCTCCAAGCCGTGAAAAGACCCGAAGTAACGAAAGGAACCGAAATTGAAGTCCTGAAGCCACGAGTTCATTTCTACAGTTTTTTAATTTTATTAAACCCCTGGCCACCAATGTATTATTTTAATACTCTATAGGCCCCTGCCAACTATGTTTTTTAAAAAAATATTCTCTGGGGCCCGAATGTTTCTTTTTAACTTATAAAAAAGGTGGGGCCCTGGAGCCAATGATTTTTAAAAAAACTTTTATGGGAGGCCCTGTAGCACTGTTTTTTTTAAACTTGTAGGGGGGCCCTGGTCACCAATTTTTTTTTTAACTTGTAGGGGGGACCTGACCATCAATTTTTTTAAAAATAAAACTTTTATGGGGGGTCCTGGTGCCACAGTTTTTTTAACTTATAAGGGGGCCCTGACCATCAATGGCTTTTTATAACTTGTGTGTTGGGGGGGTTTATCATTTTTAGCGCTGATGTCTGTGTGGTCTTTTAACTGTGATGTGGCGTGGGCGGGATCTGGGGTGGGGCTTGGGGGCTGGAGTGGGCCCAGGGGACTCCAAAAATGTTGTTGTACGAGCCCCATGATTTCTAATGGCAGCTCTGTGCATCTCTATCACCTGCACAACATGGAGAAGCATCGTTTGCAACTAAATGTGTACCAAAAGCATATAAACATAATGACAGGAACTCAGCGGTGCAAAGGGAAATGATTTCCCCCATCCTACTCAAGTCTGATATTGGACAGTGATGACATGTTTTCCATAAAAACACTATTTATCAAAGTATTTTTACACCTGAATTTGAGTTGATAAGATAAGAACGAATAGGACACAAATGCACAGAATCATTGTTTGTTGCTCTGTTTAGGCCTCTATGTAATTGAAATGCCAGGGCCTATTTTGACTCCCAGTCCAGACCTGTTGGATCCGATTGTTGATACAAGTACAGATGACCTACAATTCTTGCTGAATGGCAGCATATGGATAGCTCATGTGACACAGGGTCTGCCTGTGATATTATGGGTCAGACACATGCAACTGCTGGGACTGTTACCAGGGGCAACGGCAGAAGCACCGGGGACAATGGTGCAACCTGAAAGAGCGGCTTCTTCATAACTCATGTGCTGGCTGCGGCCCATTCACAGGGACATTCGGGGACAATATGCTGATGAATGGGACACCGGCAGGTGCAGGCGGTGACTTTATCTTGCAGTGGAGACAAGTTTGATGACAAGAGCTGACAGCAGGGGCATTGTCCCAGGGGTCAGGGGACACATAGGGCTGGGAGGAAACCAGTAAAAAAATCAGCATTAGCTCCTCATAGATAAATTCACTCTATAGGCAGGGTGGCATTACTTATTATTACATTCTATAGAAACTTGGTATAGACAGAACTCCCACACACTTTACTTTTATACGTCACTTTATACAAAGCATGTTTTGAAATACATTCCCATACTGGTGCCTAGCAACATCAAGTGCCTCCCTCAAACGTGTGTTATAAAATATGGTGTCAAATGTATATAAGGATAGCGGAAAGTACCTACGAGTTCCATGACCTGTCCTGGTGTCTTGATATGGCCACTGAACTCCTCTGTGACTTCTCCTTATATTATACAATAGAGGGCACATACTGTGCTCAGAAAACACACAACTACATAAGTGTCTTTATGTTAATATTGAAAATTTGTCAGTAGGATCTTAATATGTATGTGTGTGTATTTGAACTTTGTCTGTATGTTTGTGTCTGTGTGAGTGTGAGAGAGGCTGAATGTGTGCATGTGTGGGGAGGGGGGATTGAGAGAAAAGAAAAACAAATGTCTTAATAAACGTATCTGATGTGTGTATTTCAGGGAGTCATTGAGAAAGCAGAGTGAGTGAGTGAGTGAGTGAGTGAGTGAGTGAGTGACTCAGGGAATGAGTGAGTGACTCAGGGAATGAGTGAAAGAGAAAGAGAGTGAATGAGTCAGTGAATGAAGGAATGAGTGAGTGAGTGAGTGAGTGAGTGAATGAGGGAATGAGGGAATTAATGATTGACTCAAGGAATGAGTGAATGAGAATGAGAGAGAATGAGTCAGTGAATGAGGTAATAAGTGAGGGGATGAGGGAATGAGTAAATGAACGAGAAAGAGAGTGAATGAGTCAGTGAATGAGGGATTGAGTGAGTGAGAAAGCAGAGTTAGTGACTCAGGGAATGAGTGAATGAGAAAGAGAGTGAATAAGTCAGTGGGTGAATGAATGAGTCAGTGAATGAGGTACTGAGAATGAATGAGCCAGTGAGTGAGAGGGTGAGTGAGTCAGTGAGGGAATGAGTATGTGATTAAAGTGATTGAGTGAGTGGATGAGTGAGGGAATGAGTCAGTGAGTGATCAAATGAGTGAGTGAGCAAGTTAATGAGTAATTGAGCAAGTTAATGAGTGATTGAGCAAGTGAATGAGAATGAATGAGTCAGTGAATGAGAATGAGTGAGTCAGTGAGTGAGTGAGGTAATGAGTGATTGAGTGAGTGAATGAGTGAGGGTCTGAGGGAATGAATCCGTGATTAAGAGCATGAGAGAGTGAGTAAATATATGGGAGTGTGTGAGAGAAACTCTGTGACTGTGTGGGCGGCAGAAACAAATAAAGATAAAAGAGTATCTTATGAAGTGTGGGTGTGTGGGAGAGTTGTGTGATTATGTGTGTGTTGGAATAATAGTGTACATGTGTTTGTGCTAAAGAGAGTGAGTGTGTGTCTAGCTGTGTGTGAGTGTGTGTGTTGCATTGGACTGTGCAGAACTGAGATGAAAAGGTTTTCCGTCCATCCTTGAGAAAGGTTAAGTGCACCCGGGCTCCTTATCCCAATGGCTCTCCTGAGACCTTTCAATTAAAAGATAAGAGCAAAACCTCTCGCTGTTCATTTTCATGTACAAAAAAAAAGCGCTATAATGTGTCCGCTGGAAAATGATTTTATATGTGCGGATTAACCCCAGCCTGGCGCTCCCCCCTCTCCAAGAAATAGTCCAGCCCGCTCTTCCCTGCGCTGATTCACAGAAACTCTCCTCCGACTTGTAGCGATCCCGTCGCAAGCGCGAGGCAATGAGGAAAACAGAATTGTTCGTTTTCGATAGTTAAAATCAGGGCCGCATTCATTTCAGGGGATGTAGGCAAAAAAAAATCAATGTGGAGCGGGTTTATAAGATACTGAGCAGGAAGCGCTGCGTTTTGTAGGAGAGCGATCGCTTCTAAACGAATTCGGCGTTTTCGATCGAGAAGTCGACAATTAGCAAGTTATTATTAATTATTATTTGGTTGTTGAAATACAATTTAAATAAAATCTGACCTGAAAACAAAACAAAAGGTTGGTGTAAATTGTAAATTGATTTGGATTCCTTATAAAGTGCTCGTATTTGCTAATAATTCTCTCTTCTTTTTATAGGATTGTTACTAAACAGCGATCAGATCGAGTATCAGTTTTTCCAGATGCAAATCCACTGGATCGCTCAGTCGCAGCAACAGCAGCAGCAGCCGCAGCAGCCGGCGTAGAAAGAAACCTTCTCGCGTTCATTTGCCGCTGCTTCTTCTGTGTCCTTCCCCATCTACTGCAAAAGCAATGTCAATAGAGAAAATATCAGGCACTAAACTTGATTTATACAGCAAACAAAACACGGGACAGTTGAATAAATTGCCATATTTTCCCCACAGCAGTACAAACAGTAATAAAACCCATTAAACCATAAACTCACTTCTTACTGGAGCTGAAAATTTGTTTATACATCCCAATTTACTGTGACAATTAAAAAAGCAAACAAATATATATATATATATATATATATATATATATATATATATATATATATATATATATATCAGGTATATACAAATGTATAAATACATACCCAAGCTGTATTATATATATTTGTGATGATTTCATTTTTCCGCTAGCCGTGGATTCATGGTGAAATTCTGCATTTTGCCATGTGGGAATTGTTTTCTCGAAACTGCTGCAAAAATTTGCAGAGAAAACGCCCGTTTTCCATTTGGACAAAAAAGTCACCATGAGAAAAAAAAGGCCATTGACTTTAATGCATTAGGACAAAAAAGTTGCCATAAAAAAACATCCATAGACTTTAATGCATTTGGAGTGAGAAAAATTGTTGCGTGTAAAAAAAAATTCCCGCTCATTGACTTTAATGCGTTTCACTAAGCAGTAAGTATATATAAATATATACCCATGTAAATTGTAATTTAGGGACCAATACTGGGTTTATATATATATATATATATATATATATATATATATATATATATATATATATATATATATATATATATATATATATATATATATATATATATATATATATATATCTTTGAATTATGGAAAGGCCATCTCCTATAGACTCCATTATATCCAAATAATTAGAATTTTTCAAAATGATTTCCTTTTTCTGTGTAATAATAAAACAGTAGCTTGTACTTGATCCAAACTAAGATATAATTAATTCTTATTGGAAGCAAAACCAGCCTATTGGGTTTATTTAATGTTTACATGATTTCCTAGTAGACTTAAGGTATAAAGATTAAATTAAGGAAAGATCCATTATCCGGAAAACCCCAGGTCCCGAGCATTCTGGATAACAGTTCCTATACCTGTATATATATATGTGTATATATATATATATATATATATATATATATATATATATATATATATATAAACATTATCAAAGAACCGCACTCCAATGACTTCTTAGTGAACGTTTTGACTCCATTACTTGGGCCATCTTCAGCACCAAGTAATGGAACTCAAACATTGAAATAAATCACTTTATTGTTTTTAACTAAGAAGTCCTTGGAGTGCGGTTCTTTGGTAATGTATCTATACAGGTTTTTTGAGAAAGGCCTTGGATAGGGCCGAAACGTCAGATTTAAGTTCTGTTAAGAAATTATTATTTTATAAGTCCTGAGAGTGTGGATTCTTCGTGAAGTATATGTATGTATATATATATATATATATATATATATATATATATATATATTTTTTTTTTTTTTTTTTTTTTAATATACAGCATACAAAGCAGTAAGACAGATACATAGACAGACCCACGGACAGCCAGATATCCATGCAAGAAATGCAATAATAATTGAGACTGACTAACAAACCCCCTGTTTCCAAGCATTTAAAACAACTGTAATATTTTTTCTCAGTTGCAATTAGTGTTTTATGGCTCGTTTAAGTCCTAATATGAGAACAAAGGGATGCAGTCGGCTGCCCTAATACATGTTTTACAGCACAGCTTTATGCAGTGCTGTAAGAAAATTAAATTAAACAAGACACTTTACTCCCTGCCATCAGCTAACAGGCTTGGGAAAATAGTGGCTCTCCGGGGAGCAGAGAAAGAAAGACATAGATAGAGCACCAGTGCTTTACTGCACCTTATAACAACTCCCTCTCTTATAAGGCTTTTTAGTATATGCGTGTATAGTACATACAGCCACAAGACATTCATTCACTTTATACATTTTACATACAAGATACAACCCTTCATTCTTTTACCTATGTATATAAATAAATGTATTTACCCAGCTCTAACCATGTCACCCTAGAATCTGTATGTAGATTTTGTAGCCATTCATTCACATATAACCCTATTCAATTTTGTTTTTAATAATAATTCTTTTTCACTTACAACCCAGACCCTCACAATGTATTAAATAATTTGGTCATCTATAATCCATGTCCTCTGTATATAGTATATACAGTATATATAGCCATTTGTCAGCCTATAATCCATATACTATGTATACATCACATACACTAATTCATATACCTATAATCTAAACATTTTGCATCTAGTTGTACAGCTATTCATTCACCTATAATGCAGGCACTCTGTTTTTAAGTATATACAGCAGTTAGTTTATAATCAAAACCTTCTGTACAGTATTTAATATATATATATATATATATATATATATATATATATATATATAAAACACCACCTGAAGAAGGCTTAAGTATAGGAGCCGAAACGTCGCAATAAATTATTTTTTTGTTTTGCACCTAACAAGCCCTGTGAGTGCGTTTTGTTTGGTTTATAGATATATATATATATATATATATATATATATATACATTTACAGTAGAACACCCATTTTACATCCCCTGATTGTAAGTTTTCCCTCATTTTACATTGTTGTTTTGTGGTCCCACTATATATTATGCATAATACATTTCCCTGATTTTACCTTTTCCTGGATGTTACACCTTTTTTTTCTGGTCCCCTGAAAAACCTACAATAGGGGTTCTATTATATATTTTATATATTATATATACTATTTATTCACTTATACTACAGCAATCTGTATTTTGTTTATAAAGTCATCCATTTATTTGTATTTAGTGTAGATATCCATAGATTCACTTATAATATAAGCACTTTCACCATGCGCAGCAATTGAATCACATATAATCTAGGCACTCCCTGTTCAGTTTACGCAACAATTTATTCACTTCCATCTTAAAATACTGTATTGATTATATCATTTCATTTATTCATCTAAGGTACTCTGATCTAAGTATAAACAATCATCCATTCGCCTATAATTCGGGTACTTTGTATTAGAATGTACAGGTTTGTAGTTCAATCTGGAGTGTTTGATTTAAAAATAAATAAATAAATAAAAACAGTAAATCCACATGTATGTGATTCCACAATTCAAAAGATGAAATAAAAAAAAAGTAAACAAAGCAAAATTGAGTTCAGGCATATCAGGTTACTTTCACTGACCAATAAATATGAATTACCTATAACAATTGCCTATAAAATAAAACAAGAGGGGGATTATTGTTAGTATTTGTGTGCATGCTTGTATTCCTGTTGGTCTTTACCTGAGTATTTGAAGTTATTCTTCACTCCTTCCCTTTGTAGAAAAGGGATTTGTAAATAATGTAGCTCCACTGGCTGATTAAATCCCCTGCTCAATAAAAGCAAACAGTCCTGTATAAAGCACTTGATATGCTCAAATAAATGGCTTTAGCCACTAATGAGAAAGGAAACAGCATCTCAGGTACAATGGAGAGCAGCCATTCATTTTCTGTCTGTCTTTCTGTGCCAGGTCTGGGTGCTGCCGCTTCCACAGGTGCCCCAGGAGCCCAGGTTGCAAATATCTTATCTCCATCACTTCATACAGAATATTTACTCCCCAACCTGCCTGGCACTATGGGGGCTCCCAGAGGAACTAATATATATACATCATACCGTATGGGGGTTATTTATCAAGGTCCGAATTTATCTCAATATCGGCTGCTACAAACTCCGATCTAACCCGCTTGGGTTTTTAACGCTTATTTATTATTCCATTTTCCCGAAAATTGGCTTTGCAGGAAAAGCTCAGATTTTCACGATTTTCACGAAGATCTGAAAACATTGTGAAATTGCCCGAAACCCCCAACACAACCAAAAATCAATTGGACTGTTCCCATTGACTTTTATGCAACCTCGACAGGTTTGAGATGCCGTGTTTTTATATTCGGGGTTTTTAGCCCTCGGGGTTTAATAAATTCTGAAAAATTCGTGATTTTTTTAAAAGTCCGATTTTATAAAAAAAAAACATGAATTTTTCGGATTTCTGGGAATTTCTGGTATTCGGAGCTTAGTAAATAACCCCCTATGTGTTGCAAATGTGGTGCATATGTGGTGCAATGTATAGATGCATGTTATAGGCACATTAATTCTGGTGTGCTCCTGTAAAGCTATAATATAGAAAGAAAGAAAGAAAGAAAGAAAGAAAGAAAGAAAGAAGGAAAGAAAGAAAGAAAGAAAGAAAGAAAGAAAGAAAGAAAGAAAGAAAGAAAGAAAGAAAGAAAGAAAAGAAAGAAAGAAAGTTGAAAAAGGAAAGAAAAAGAAAGAAAGAAAGAAAGAAAGAAAGAAAGAAGAAGGAAAGAAAGAAAGAAAGAAAGAAAGAAAGAAGAAGGAAAGAAAGAAAGAAAGAAGGAAAGAAAGAAAGAAAGAAAGAAAGAAAGAAAGAAAGAAAGAAAGAAAGAAAGAAAGAAAGAAAGAAAGAAAGAAAGAAAGAAAGAAAGAAAGAAAGAAAGATTTTAATCCATCAATCAGAAATTGCTAGGAAAGCTTATGGGGAAGGTCCCCATAGGCTAACATTGGTGCTCGGTAGGTTTTAGGTGGCGAAGTAGGTAGTCAAAGTTTTTTTTAAAGAGACAGTACTTCGACTATCGAATGGTCGAATAGTCGAACGATTTTTAGTTCGAATCGTTCGATTCGAAGTCGGTCGTAGTCGAAGGTCGAAGTAGCCAATTCGATGGTCGAAGTAGCCAAAAAAAACCTTCTAAATTCGAAGTTTTTTTCATTCTAATCCTTCACTCGAGATTAGTAAATGTGCCCCTACAAGTCCCAGAACTCCCCCAGAAATATTTACCTGAAATTGCTGACGACAAATGCAAGAGACAAAGCTGCTCCACTGAGACAAACAAAATTGATTTTGTTGAGAAAAGGACTTACAAAAAGTATATATATATACTGAAGATATACAGTATATTTGCCTCGACACACACCAATTTATATTAGCACGAGTATAATGCCAAAATGAAATAATTTTTTTCATCTCACCCAAATATTTAACGATCTTGCAATAAATGTGGAGAAAATGCCCCCTCTAGGTTTGTGTTTGGCTGAGCGGATTGTTTTGGAGAAAGAATGTTTGATTTAGCCGATTGTACACAGATTGTACAGACATTGTGCAACAGGACATCGCTCTCATTTAAAGCAAACAGACAATCTTGATGCAACGCACTAAAATATAAAGAATATAAATAAGTTATTTTCGTATGCTTATGTATTTAGTGTTTATAAGAATATGTGTGTGTGTGTATGTAAAAGCTGATACTGCCAATGTTATAGTGTTTACTTATTGCAGTAATATACTGGGAACATAGCAAAGAGGCAAATAATTCTGCTCCATGAATGTATGTAAGCATATATAGAAATATACATACACACATCACATATTAAAATATATAAAAATGGATATTATAACTATTCCAAAAAGCTCCACTGAACCCTTTTAAGTAGGTATCTGTTTGTGTAATACACATATATTATCCGGAAAAAAACATTATCCAGAAAGCTCAGAATCACGGAAAGGCCATCTCCAATAGACTCCATTATAATCAAATAATCCACGTTTTTCAAAATGATTTTCTTTTTTTCTATAAAAATAAATTAGTACCTTGTACTTGATCCCAATAAAAATATAATAATCATTATTGGAAGCAGAACCAGCCTATTGGATTTATTTGATGGTTACATGATTTTGTAGAAGACTTAGGGGCCGATTCACTAAATTCGAGTGAAGGGTTCGAATGAAAAAAACTTAGAATTTCGAAGTTTTTTTTGGGCTACTTCGACCATCGAATGGGCTACTTCGACCTTCGACTACGACTACGACTTCGAATCGAAGGATTCGAACTAAAAATAGTTCGACTATTCGACCATTCGATAGTCGAAGTACTGTCCCTTTAAGAAAAACTTCGACACCCTACTCTCGGCAGCTAAAAGCTACCGAACTCAATGTTAGCCTATGGGGAAGGTCCCCATAGGCTTGCCTGGGATTTTTTGATCGAAGGATTTTCCTTCTATCGTTGGATTAAAATCCTTCGAATCGTTCGATTCGAAGGATTTAATCGTTCGATCGAATGAAAAATCCTTCGATCGATCGATCGCAGGATTTGCGCAAAATCGTTCGACTTCGATATTCGAAGTCGAACGATTTTAGTTCCTAGTCGAATATCGAGGGTTAATTAACCCTCGATATTCGACCCTTCGTGAATCGGCCCCTTAAGGTACAAAGATCCAAATTACAGAAAGATCCATTATCTGGAAAACCACAGGTCCTGAGCATTCTGGATAACAGGACTCATACCGGTACTACAGAAATGTAGTTACACATACACTCACTCTCTAATGACATAGAGTACAGCCTAAGGGGCCCATTTACTCGTGAAGGAATAGAAGAAAAACAACTTTGAATTTCGAATGATTTTTTTGGCTACTTCGACCATCGAATTGGCTACTTCGACTTTGAATCAAACGATTTGAACTAAAAATCGTTCGACTATTCGACCATTCGATAATCGAAGTACTGTCGCTTTAAAAAAAACTTCGACCCCCTACATAGGCTTCCTAGCAATTTTCTGATCGTAGAGAAATCGAATATCGAAGTCGAAGGATTAACACAATTAATTCGATCAAACGATCGAACGAAAAATCGTTCGATGGAACGATTAAATCCTTCAAATCTAACGATTCGAAAGGATTTTAATCCATCGATCGAACGATTTTTCATTCGATCGAACTAATTGCGTAAATCCTTTGACTTCGATATTCGAAGTCGAAGGACTTACATTCAGCAGTCGAATATCGAGGGTTAATTAACACTCGATATTCAACCATAAGTAAATTTGCCCCATAGTATATGTATTAGATAAAGTATTTGTTTTATATATGATCAAGCAGGCACATTCTTTCTATACATTAGGATATTTGGGGTATTTAAGCTACTTTTATACAATCCATGAAATTAAATCAGTGTTGGGGTGAATAACAGTGAAGCACCTGTTGCATATCAAGTGATTTTTTTTTGTTTTACCTCCTGCAATCAAAGTTGTGGTATTAAAGGTAAGAAGGTCAGCCATTCTTTATTAGGAAGTCTCTGGGCCTCTCTCCAAATGAGTGTTTGGCCATGTTATTGCTAATGCTGCCTGTCAAGGAAATTTCACTATGGGAAAGAGCCAAAGAGTAGAATGTAGCACCTGTGTGCAAGACCTGTGCATGTCACTGATTGGTGGATACAGTTCCATTGCAGAGTCCATAGAATCCATGTTGCCTCCCCATACTGTACGTAGGGGTTTGTGTTGCAGCCCATGTCCCGAGAGTGTTTTGTCACATTCTTTAGGCTCCATTCAGAATGTACTGAAAGTGAGACAAGAGCAGGGGAAATTCACTGGTGTGGAAAGAGACAAGACTGCTCCTTTAGCTGTTTACAGAGAAAGGGAAGCATCTACACTGCTTTCAAGCAATCAATGAAGGAATGGAGTGTCCAGTTACAAGGCTGAGCTCCCTAAATGAGGCCGGACAGCAGATAAGTGGAGGTTAGACACCTGAGATAAACCCTTTCCCATTGCTCTGATCTCAGCTGTGATATGGGGCATCTCCTGGCTTATCTGCTGGCCCATCTAATTGCTTGCTGCCTTGCTCAATAAAAGGAAGGAAATCACAGAAAGCCTCAATTGTCTCTTGTAATCGAAACACATCACTCAGGGGGAAGCCACTTTGTCACAATTTGATAATTTGCTACTTTATAGAAGAGCTACTTATCAAATCTAAATTGTTAAAGAGCAGCTGCCCCTGTAGATCCCCATCTCCAGCACATGCTGTGGGCTGCTGTCAACTGGCTGAGCTTAGAGACTGATGCACAATATACAGCACACATAAATAATGAGACCCCCTTTTCCAGGAAACTCAGATATTTTTGGCTGTGCCAGCCTGTATGAAAGCCCCCATGAGATTCAGAAAAGTTCACACATCCACCCAGGACATTACCAGACCTCCAAACAACGGGGCTTAATAAACGTTTTTCTCCTTATTGTTACCTTCATTTTCAAGTAAAAATGTATAAACCTGTATAAACCAGAGATGAGACTAAGAAAACTCCCCCAGAGAACATATTACAGGCTACCATGCCAGGTGGATTTTTTAGAGAAAATGGGTACCGGGGGTGCTTTATTAAAAAAAAAAAAAAAAACATTTTTTGGGTGGCCTCACTCCATTATCTTGGACCCTCTAGACAACAAGGGGGTTATTTATGAATAAAATCTAAAAGTATGGGAGCGCACTTCCAGGGCCACGAATCGGTCGCATTAGTTTTTCAATAAAATCACTTTTATCTAACCATGTATAAATAAAAGTGATTTTATTGAAAAACGAATGCGACCAATTTGTGGCCCTGGAAGCGTGCTCCCATACTTTTGGATTTGATACGGCTGATTGTCTCCTTAGCGACGGACTTGGGCAGCAGCACCCTGGTCACACTACCGAAAGGGTAAGCTTATCCGATCTATTTTACGTGTGGAAATTGCAGGCATTTGGATACGAGTATAATCCTTTTTGGGGATTTTAACAGGAGCAGGGTTCGGGGCATATTGCACCCGAACCACCATATCTGAACGGTGAGCGAACCAAAGGCAAAAAAAGATAACTAACTAAAAGGATAAAGCTTCATAGAAAATGTATAACTCCTCATAATTGATGTATGGTGAAATATTGTTTGAAAAGGGTTATTTAGGAAGCTCCGAATTTATCTCAGTATTTCCAAGATAAAAATCCGAGCAACTGCGAATTCCTGAATGGACCTCATTTATCATTCAAAAAAGCAGGTTCAGGCAAACTTTGAACCTTTTTTTGGAACTTTTCCGCAAAAAACATGAATTTTTATGACTTTTCTGACTTTTTGGCCCAAAATCCCTGAAATCTTTGGATATCGGTACTGACAGCAGTGCAAACACTAGGACCTTCAACATTGACTAATATATGACCCAGAGAGCTTTGAGATGCCGGGTTTTCAGATTCAGAGTTTTCATACCATCGGACTTAAATAAATCCAGAAAAATTCTGATTTTTTAAGGTCCGAAAAATCCAGAATTTTTCGGATTTCGGGTATTCGGACCCAGAATGTTAATAGTTGTCACTCAGATGTGACTAATGTCAAAGTGTTATCATAATTATTATTATTACTACTATGAACATGTATTTATAAAGTGCCAAAATATTCAGCACCTCTGTACAATTTACTGGTGCATATACATTAAACATGCAGATTCACTTAAAATAGCTAAATAAGCTTACAATCTTAATTATATAAGTACAGCATAAATCCAAGACAAAAATAATGAGCTGCTTTAGTGCAACAGAACATAGACATTTGTGATCACCATAATCTTCTCAAAGGGAACTATGGTGGTCAATTTCTGCATTTCTGTGCTACTTAAAAATCCTGCACTCCTGCAGAGTGTCTCCCTTAAGGTGGCCATACACAGGACAATAGAAGCTGCTGACAGACCGAGTTGGCAGCTTATTGGGCCGTGTATGAGGCCCTCCGACGGGCTTCCTCGATCGAGATCTGGGCGAAAGTCGGCTAGATCTCGATCAGATGGGACTAAAAATCCGGCCGCATCTGTTCGTTGATACGATCCGACTGCCCGTTACTATTCATTAGGATCCGATCGTTGGGCCCTAGGGCCCACGATCGGATCAGCCTGATATTGCCCACCTCAAGGTAGATGGGGGAGAGATCCGCTCATTTGGCGACATCGACAAACGAGCGGATCTCTCCATGTGTGGCCAACTTTAGATACTCTTGGAAAGCTAGCTTAAAGACCAAATCGAGTAAGGAGCCAGAAATATCTTCTAATATGTAGTGAATAATGTATAAGTTAGTTCTCAGTTATAATCAGGTTTATTGAGTCACTTGTATTAGTCATTCACTTAAATGTGTTTTATAATAAGTCATTTACTCACTACCTAAAGTATGAGAGTATAAGGCTTTCCACAATCCTATATAAAAGCACTTGGTCTACTGTCCTGTGTCTTTATAAAGTCATGGAATTCCTTGTTGGCTTATGTTTTTCTTATATTTTATAATAGGGGTATAATATTCCCTAAATTTCCCTTATCTACTCAGCTCACCATTCATGTCTTTTACTCTTATTTAACTTACACAAACTGCATTTACCCCTCCTTTCCTCTCACTATACAGACAGCTTAACAAAACACTGCCCCCTGTGGCCAAAACATAACAAAGTAATTTTATTATTATTTAAAATCCAGCCAGTTCCCTTCTATTTATGTTATGTATAATTTCCAAAATGCACATAAACTTTCCTTTTGTGTGTTTTTAAAACAATGTTTGAGTATTTATAGTGGTTTCTGAGAAGTTTACAGGTTAATGAAATAAACATACAAGTGCCTGGCCCCATAGTAGAAAAGTTAATTAATGTTTATAAAGAGCTGAACTCATTCTAGTTAAGTGCACTTTGCACATATATATGATCATTGTCTTTTAAAATAGCTCCCTAAACCCTCTATTGTTGGGTGCTGCATGATGTTTATGCAAAAGTATTAATTGCTGCAGCAATCACTCGGCGAGCTGAAAATTACAGAAGAAACGTAACAGGAGCAGTGTTTGCATTAGAGCAAAGCTGGAGTAAAAAGCTAAATCCTCCTGTTAAGTGCTAGGGAGTGGCTGCAATGTCACAGCACCCTGCATTCAGGGGCATAGTAAGCCCTGAGAGTAATGGACTATTTTTTGTTTGTCGAGTCCTTCAGGTAAGGTCAGGCAGAGTTCTGGCCAGCTCCTTTCCATGCCACTAGTAAACTAGAGAATGAAGTCTTCGCAGCGTGCCTTCTATTTCTCAGCACTTAACGAAGGGAGCTTTTCCTTAACATATATACAAATTGAGTTTTTCTGGGAATTCACAATAGAATTGCATAGGATGTAAGAAACTATACAGAGACACAGGCCTGTACTAGGATTTAAAATAGGCCCTGACATTTTAATTACACACATTCTAGGCAAATTAAGGTAGCGGCATGATAGATGATGTCGGCCTCTGAGCACCGTGGCAAGAAATCCTGCACCGATTACACAGAGGTCCGAACAGCCCCCACAAGCTGAATAAAGAGTGACTGTCTAAACTAACCGCAGGCCCTATAGCATATGCCAGAACCCATAGATTGCCACGGCAGGAGAATATTGGGCATGGATAATTCTTCTCCTCTGAAGAATGAATGTGGCAAATAATACTTTCTTATTTAACAGTTTAACCTATTTCGTCCATGCTGCCTAACCATCTGGATATATCTTACATTATGGGGCACATTTACTTAGTTCGAGTGATGGAATAGAATAAAAAAAAAACTTTGAATTTCTAATGTTTTTTTGGCTACTTCGACCATCGAATTGGCTACTTCAACCTTCGACTACGACTTCGATAGTCAAAGTTCTGTCTCTTTAAAAAAAACTTTGACCCCCTACTTCAGCAAGTAAAACCTACCGAGGTGCAATATTAGCCCCCATAGGCTATCACAATTTTTTGGTCGTAGAACATTCGTTCGATCGATGGATTAAAATCCTTTGAATCGTTCGATTTTTCCTACGATCGTTCGAACAAACAAATTGTGGTAAATCATTCGACTTCGATATTCGAAGTCGAAGGATTTAACTTTGACAGTCGAATATCGAGGGTTCATTAACCTCGACCTTAGGTAAATGTGCCCCTATATGTCGAGGAGCCATTTAGACAGATAATCATACAACCATGGCTAATTGAGGATTATCTGCCATAAAGGAAAAACTCTGTCAACACTCATTTTTTTACTTGCTCAATCGTTCTGGTGGTCAGCCTACATGAAAAAAGAATGCAGAAGTGGCCATTTACATGATATCCATCCATTTGGCCCTTGGGATGATCGGGTCCTATACAGATTGGCCTGTATTTGGCCACCTCTACTGTGACCTATTGGCACAGAAAGACAGAAAAACTAAAGTCTTCTCTTATCACGTTTGGGGTACATAATTGTTCTCACCAATCTTCTGCCAAGGGATCCAACCAATCACTCCGTGGTCAATCTGCTGTCTCAGTGCCATCCATATATGTGGCCAAAAAAGCCACTAAATCTTAATGAGGCATATTTGGCATATATCCTCCAGGAATTTGGTCCTAGAAGAAGTCACCTAATACCCCATGAACAAATACTCAGTTGAAGACCCGAGAAGAAAAAATGGAGGTGGCAGATTGTTTGGGTGTAAATATCCAAAATAAAAATGCTTATATTAATGCATTGAAATATTATCGGTTTAATTCTTTAGAAATTACATCCACAAAAATGTATTTCTTTGGTTACTCACATGTACAAATGAAAACATGTACCCTATGTAGCTTCCCATTCGTGGAGCCCAACAACAATGCTCTGTATCCCCTTATTAAATTCATATGAGTATATAATGAGTATATTATAAAGGATCTCTCAGAGTGGGGCTTTAGTCAGTGGCTGCTTCACTGTGCAGTTTGTACATCAGCCTTGCAAGCATTCCTAAGCGGTGAGTTGCAACATCTCACCACCATCAAGAAATTGTTATGCTGAGCATCTAGGGAATTTCAAGTAGATGATACTTCACAGTAACATTCCTGTTTGTAGATTTCATTCTTTAATTGACCTACTGCTGCCTAGAAACCCACCCTCCACAACCCTTTATTTTACTGTCCATTCTGAAAATTTTATTAGACCTTGTCTGGAGCAGATCTGTCCTTCTGATGGACAGTTATAAAACCTGTATGGCAATCTCACTATGGTAGAAGATGAGCACAGCAGCACTCGTGGTGGTTATTCATATTGGAGAATCTTCTGAGGTTTATGGAAAAGTCCATGCCCAGTTATAAAATATGGCAGGAACCACAAGAGTTATAAACACATGCCTGTAACTGGGTCTATGGAACATAAAAGATATTCACGATCATTCTTAAATGCCAAAAAAGTGGGAAAAAAATTGTACTTTCATTTGTTTAAAATGAAACTGTATTAGCATTTTTTTCCCTGTATTAAACACCTTCTGAACTCAGCATTCGATCTTCAGCTATACATCAGTCAGTCTGGGGCAGAATAATCTACCTACGATATCCTAATTATGTCAATTAGCCTGTTACCATTCTTCCATAGATTCTGTAGCATTTTCATTCAATTAGCAGCTATATTAGCAACCTCCAATATCATACTTTCCCAGCAGCATCAAGCAAGAGGATCAGCTACTGACTTATCTCTTGACACCACAATTCTGTCCTTCTCTCATCTAGTTGTATAGTTTAAGGTCCTTTACACATAGATTTTTCACTGTACATCTCTATAGAAAATCAGGTTGAACAAATTGAAACATAGATGAGTTCAGCATGCATCCTCTCTTTTAATATATTCTGAATGTGCATAAAAATGCAGCATGTGACAGTTATTAAAAGAAAATTGCAATAAACCCCTAATTGAGCTGAAACAAAGGTATGAATGCTTATGGGTATGTAAGTTCCCCAAATGAGAGAGGAGAAAACAATGCAGAAGAGTAGAAAGTGAATGATCTACATCAATGATGTAATGCTCTGGTGGACAGCATTGCAGCTTAGTGCTGCTGGGGAAAACATGGAAATAGCAGTATAAAACTACAAAATATGATGAAAACTCAACAGAAAAAAATAAAACCAATTAAAATTGAAATGAAAAAAATCTAGAGAGTACAGTAGACAATTTTAGATTTTTTTAGTTACCCTTTAATAAAAGAGGTACCTTCAATGAGAATCCTGCCTGCTCTGTGTGGAGTTCACTCCCTTTCCCCCCTACCACCAAACATTCCCTCTCAATACTGCAGTATCGGCAAGAAGAAATGTTACATTAATCTCATTCAAATAGAGAAGATCAGGAAGTCTGAGTGATAGGCACCAACTGCAAATGCTGAAAAATATTTCAGAAACGTATTATTTCTCCCTTCAGTATTTATTTACTACCCTGTGGGTACAGAGCAAAGGAAGAGTTCGACCAGTTACTACAGAGGATGAATCATAATAATCCACATCAAGCCAAGATTTCTCGCTTTGCCTGGCATCCTTTATCTTTACTATAATATACTGAATGATGTGTAGTTTACCCAGCTAAGTCTTTTAAAGTCAATATTTTAGTCAGTTGAACCAGTATTAGCTTTTAATGATACTGATTGGACTGCTCCCTAAGAATCCACTGATTTCTAATGAATTCTCATATTAGTTCAGATGGATCGAGGTTCAGAAGGGCAGCCAGTAACACTAATGGCAACCCATCCAACTCCAAGTGGCTTCATGAAATGTAACAATTTGTGCAAATTGTAACTGCAAGAAAATGTACTTTAAAGAAATACACCCAGTGACCAAATTCATATTTGTTCAACATCACGGATTCATTTTTTTCCAAAGTTGTGATTTTTGCAGGCATTAAAAATAGGAAACTATTTCTTAAATTGCAAACAAATACACTTTTATTTGGACCAATTTATTGTGGCATATCCAGTATTGTAAATTTGTATTAATGGAATAACTAGCACCAGATTGTAAGCTCTTGTGACCAGGCCCCTCTGATGCAATTTTTATTCTGTAATCCTTGTTTGGTAAATAATTGTAGGACCACAATTTGGATTGAATTAATGTATCTTGCTGGCGCTATATATAAAGGTTTTGATGATGCTTATGCATTGCGGTACTTTTAGTAAGGGTTTTATCTTGCATTTCTGTAATGTTTTATCTAGTTATAACTAGTCCGTTTGGTGGAAAAAACTAATTTGCACATACCACACTTAGGGGGTTATTTACTAAACCCGAATGCAAAAATCCTGAAAAATGTGTTAATTTTTTTAATAAAATCAGACTTTTAAAAAACTATGAATTTTTTAGAATTTATTAAACCCCCGAGGATGGAAAAGTCTGAATTAGAAAATCCGGCTTCTCAGACCTGTCGAGATTGCATATAAATCAATGGAAGAAGTCCCAATGATTTTTTTGATGTGCGCTGGGTTTCGTGCAATAGCCGAAAGTTTTCAGACTTTTCTGGCAAAAAAGCATAATAAATCAGAGTTTTCGGGTGAAAAATCAGAAAAAATTGTGAAAATCTGATTTTTTCCCCGCAAAGCAAATTTTCATAATAAAATAATAAATAAATAAATAAGCTTAAAAAATACAAGCGGATTTGATTGGAGTTTGTAGCAGAAAATGTTGAGATAAAATCAGACTTATTATAATCAGAATGACAAAAACTTGAAAAATTCGGGGGTTTTTGACAATAAAATTCAATTTTTTTTTTTGTGAAAAAAAACCTTGAATTTTTCAGATTTATTATACCCCGAGTATGGAAAATGTCCGATTTCAAAAATCCGGCATCTCAGACCTGCCGAGGTTGTATATAAGTCAATGTGAGAAGTCCCGAAGATATCCTGATCTGTGCTGGGTTTTGTGCAATAATCCAAAGATTTCATGGTTTTTGAGAAAAAATTTATTTATTTCCTGCACAGGAACTTTTTGGAAAAAAAACATATTTGGTCAGAGTAGTTTTTGGGCGGAAAATCCGAAAAACTGTAATTTCTGCGATTTTCATGTTTTTTTCGACTTTTTTCCTGCAAATGTATTGCTAAAGATTTGGTCAGAGTATATTTCAGAAAATAAGGAGATAAATTCAGATTTTGATAAATAACCCCCAAGTGATCATATTTTTTAACCCCACTATGCTTACTGTATTGTGGCATTATTTTTCTAAATGTATAATAGTTTGCATTCTGTGCATTAGCCCCAGCAGTGAAGCTTCTAGTTCTGTGCAGTTATTTCCATATAATATGAATGAAACATGTGTCTGCAAATAGATGCAAACTGCATTGGTCTCCCTTTGCTAAATATGCCCTATACTATTTATTGGATGGCTTTTAATTTAATTCAATAAATGGTAACAAATGCGACACTTTGGTGGGCAGAGTGGGCTGTCAAAGCCTTGGCAGGGAATGGCAGGGAAGGGGTTAAATGCAAAGCTGCACGTGTGGTTGGCGCTTTAAGAGTTGGTAGGAAGACTAATTACAGCTTGCGCTAGGAGGCTGGAACACCCAAGTAGATGTGTCTCCTGGGATACTGATGGAGACCTATTTTACAAGCTGTAATACTGCTTTAGCCTATTGCTTGGAAAGACAGTTCACACTAGCCTGGTTTAGCTCCTATTCTTTGGGAATATTCCTAATCCTATATTTCAGCAGGAGAATCTCCCCCATGCATCCTCTGTGCTCAGATAAATCCACAGGTGTGGATCAGTGTCTGACTCCAGATCCATTACCCGACCCTTGTAAGTATTTAGCCAGACAACTTGGCACAGCAGGGAACTCCTGCACTTTCCTTGCCTAATTCCCAGAATGGGGCCTGTGGGAAGTTATTTTCCCCAATACACCGTTACCAAAGCACAAATGTTGTTCCAATGGGTCAATCATAGGCAGCCTGTGGTGTCCCTGCTGATACAGAACCACAATTCCCAGCATCCTGTGTGTGTTTTATAGTTACATGTTTGATGAATAACAGCTATTTTATATTTATATATGTACTAGCTTCTCAAGTGTATAAAGCCTTCTCAGATATGAAATGGTATGCTCCTTTTATTTACACTTTTTTCAGTTCAGTCTTGGTCTTGACAAAGGCTCTAGACAGTAGCCGAAACGTTGATTAATTTTATAAGCATGGAATAAAAATTGAACTTTTAAAAAAATCCCAGGAGTTCTATATCCGATTCTAGGTTCTTGTGCAGTTTTTCCTTGGAGCAGCACCCGGGTTATTGCATTTTTACACTGACGGTGTGCGGATCTGGTTCGGTTGTATAGATAGATAGATAGATAGATAGATAGATAGATAGATAGATAGATAGATAGATAGATAGATAGATAGATGATAGATAGATAGATAGATAGATAGATAGATAGATAGATAGATAGATAGATAGATAGATAGATAATAGATAGATAGAGAGAGAGAGAGAGAGAGAGAGAGAGAGAGAGAGAGATAGATAGATAGATAGATAGATAGATAGATAGATAGATAGATAGATAATAGATAGAGAGATAGATAGATAGATAGATAGATAGATAGATAGATGATAGATAGATAGATAGATAGATAGATAGATAGATAGATAGATAGATAATAGATAGATAGAGAGAGAGAGAGAGAGAGAGAGAGAGAGAGAGAGAGATAGATAGATAGATAGATAGATAGATAGATAGATAGATAGATAGATAGATAGATAGATAGATAGATAGATAGATAGATAGATAGATAAATAGATAGATAGATAGAGATAGATAGATAGATAGATAGATAGATAGATAGATAGATAGATAGATAGATAGATAGATAGATAGATAGATAGATAGATAGATATAGATGATAGATAGATGATAGATAGATAGATAGATAGATAGATAGATAGATAGATAGATAGATAGATATAGATAGAGATATATATATATATATATATAGATTGAGAGATATATATACTATATAGATAGATAGAGATATATATATATATAGATAGATATATATATATATATATATATATATATATAGATATATATATATATAGATATATATATATATAGATATATATATATATATATATATACTAGCTTCTCAAGTGTATAAAGCCTTCTCAGAAATGAAATGGTATGCTCCTTTTATCTACACTTTTTTCAGTTCAGTTGTTTTAAGATTTTCCACCAGAAATAAAGAGTTTTTCAGCTGCTTTACTTTTTTTTTGTTTACCATTTTTCCAAAACTGAAATTTAAGGTTTAATGTTCGTGTGTCTCTGGCGTTTCATACTTTTCTCAGCAGCATCTGTGGAATATAAGCAACTCTTGTATCAATTCCAACAGCTGCTTTTAATGACACTCTGGGATTCTGCTCAGCAGGGACAAAGATAAGAAACGTAGCAACTAAATGTGTCAATTTAGAACAGTTTACAGGGTCGGCGACCCCCCCTCCCCTTCCAGAGCTGCTTTAGAAGGTGAAAAATTGCACTTTACACTTCAATATTTGAAAAACGGTGACACGGAAAATAGGAAGCCATTTCTGGTGAAATATCTGAAACCAACTGTACTATAAAAACAGTGTTAGAAGGTGAACAACCCCTTTAACAGCAGTGTTAGAAGGTTTATTTGTCTTCCTCTCCTCCACTTCTGATTCCTATCTCTGCTGGAGTCCTGAAAACAGCTGGAGGGCCACAGTCATACACACACACACACACATACAAACTGTATATATATATATTTTCTTTTCTTTTTTAATTTTTGTTTTAATTATTATTTTGAATTATTTTGTATGAATTGGTTAATTAGGACTAGGCCTGAGCTATTTGACCCTCAGTGGAACAGTACTGACTTTGTTTCACCAACACCCAACAGAGAGGCCCGACAAAGTGCCCTGAATCTGGATGGTTGATATATGCAAAACTAGTGGCTGGAAAGAGATGCCATTAAAGCAAGTTACAAAGTAAGTAGGATGAAGAAGCAGCAATGCAGATGGTGCCTAGCTCATTACCAGGGCAACAGAATGTATGGAGTCTGTGATGTAGTTGAACCCCAACTAAAGGCATTTCTGCCTCTTCTGACATTGTGATTGATCTTTCTGATTCTTTTTTTTTTGGGGGGGGGGGATAAGAAGTGCCTTCTCCCCTTTGATTGATAAGAGTAACCTTGCCCATTGCCATCCAACTTTTTTTCTAAATAGACCCCTCTTTTTTTCTCTTTTTCCCAGAGGTGAAAGGGGCAGCCGTGTATCCGTATGCGCAAATCCTTTGTGAATCAGATGAATTCCAAATGAATTCTGCGTTTGAAGGTATTACTTGGGTTTGCGGGGGGAATAAAAGCACAATTCAGATTTTTAGCATAATCAATTAAAGTCCGTATAAAGACATAAAAGGCTGCCTTTGAAAATGATCAGGGGGGATTACACATTGCCAATACTGTATGAAAGTGCTGGCTGCTGGGGTCTTCACAAATGCTTTATTACAAGTGCCATTGTAAGGGGGGACTAGATATCAATCCCACCTAATTACAAAATACTTCTGAGCTGACTTGGCCAATGACAAGACTAGAAGAGATGAAGCTGCAGGACTAGGAAGAGGCTCACATGATAAAGATCAGTCCTTTTAAATTGGTCATTTTACAGATTACATCTCCAACAGGCCAGGCTTTCTTTCAAAAGTGCCATTGCATTAAAGGAAGCGGTTACTCTGAACCCCCCCTATATCAAAAGGCCATTCCTATTTCATGCAGCCTGGAGTGGCCTTGACTCTCTTCTCTCTCCCCCCATCAAATCCGAAATGAAGTACGTGGGTATACACTCATTTAGGCACAAGTAATTGACAGATCCAAAGACCTGCATTACTAGAGAAATGGGAAGAAATTAATTATTTATAAATGATTAGCCTTTCTGTGTGTCCTGCTCGAAATTCCATCTTGTACTGGAAATATAACTCTGTGTGTGTGTGGGGGGGGGGGAATCAATTCTGACATTTTATTTACAGGGAAGTGGAAAATATAAAAATAATGATATAACATGTATTCTATTTTCATATTGTACTAAAATAATTAACATGATCCACTTAATATATGCAAAATATAATATATCTCTCTCTCTATAATTTTATATAAATATATATATCATATTTATAATGAACTAGTAACAACTATATAACTATATATTATGTGTAACAGTTAATTAGAAACAATACAACTATACATGAATATGTACATACAATAGATATAGATATGTTAAATATAGCAGGGGAAATTCGTTTTCATTCAACACATTTCTGCTCCCTTCTCAACATGTGTGTCCTGCAAGTGTGGGGACTGCAAGGGTCTTCTGGATCAGAATATATTGTATAATATGAGTATATTTTCATATTATACTAAGAGAATTAACAAGATCCACTTAATATGTGCAAAATATAGGATCTCTCTCTCTGTATAATTATATATATATGTGTGTGTGTGTGTATATATATATATATATATATATATATATATATATATGTATATATATATATATATATATATACATATATATACATAAATATAGATATACATACACTATATATACATACAGTAGAACCCCCATTTTACATCCCTTAATTTTAAGTTTTCCCTCATTTTACATTTTTGTTTTGTGGTCCCACCTATATATTATGCATGATACATTTCCCTGATTTTACATTTTCCTGGATTTTACATCATTTTTTTCTGGTCCCCTGAAAAACGTAAAATGGGATTTCTACTGTATATATATATATATATATATATATATATACAGTCTGAAATCCCAACGCTGTATTATCCAAAGAATAATGAAGAAGGTGCACACCAAGGTTTTTAAAAAAGTTAAAATGTCATTTTTATTGGTTTACTTTCAAAAGAACCGGCCAACGTTTCAGTCTGACTCTAAGACCTTTATGAAGACGTCTTGATACAGGTCTTAGAGTCAGACCGAAACATTGGCCGGTTCTTTTAAATGTAAACCAATAAAAATGGAATTTTAACTTTTTTGAAAACCCTGGTGTGCACCTTCTATATATAAAATCATAATCATACTGTATTTATAATTAATTAATAACAATACTACAACTATATATTATATGTAACAGTTAATTAGAAACAATACAACTATACATGAAAATGTAGATACAGTAGATATAGCTATGTTAAATATAGGCAGGGGAAATTTATTTTCATTTAACTGCTGATACAAAAATATATTGATAGTTAACAAAGGCCGTTGCCTGTATTATATTTTTTAATTCTTAAATAAAATGTTTTCTTTATTTGGCACAGTTTACAAAAGTCTCTGTATGGCCAGTGAGGGAAATCATTCAGTTTTATATAACAGAACTCCATTTATGAAATTGTGGGTTAACATAGTATAACACCCCTGGCACAAATGACTTAATATGTTTTATTAAAAGTAATAAGAGAAGAACTGGAAGAGGTGGGACTTGCTAGTTGAACAATTACAGTATGTACAGTTACATACATCTACATTTAATAGTGTCATCAGGATCAGTCACAAAGTTTGCAATTTACTGTACTGATTGATTTGCATTGGCTGCCTCCAAGTTTATTCATTACATACAGAATACCTGAACTAGAAGAGAGTATCACGCCCTACACTGTATTTAATATTCTGTAAGAATCTCAAATAAAATTTGGATAAAAAGAAGAAAAACGATTATTCCAAATCGTGAGACAGGCCACCGTAATTGTGCTGGGAATAGAATAACTTCACTTGTCGCACAAATGGAATTATTTTTTCACTGAACCGGAGTGCTGCTGGAATATATGTTGGAGTCTGCTGGGAATAGAGTCATATAAATATAAATTCAAAAAATGAAAAATAAAAAAAAGAGTACAAAATCATTCAGTGAATTGAATTGTTAGAATTGCATTTGCACTATTTAAGTTTCTGTTGTTCTCTGGTTTCCATCTAACTATTTAATAAAAGTGAAAGAAGACTGTGAAGCCCTGGATGAAAGTGCCAGAGCCCGGTCAGATAAAGTTCCTATTGCGGAGCTGCCCCTACAGAGACATTGCAGTTCTCCCTACCTGCTGCTGCTGATTCCGTGGCTCCCGGCTTTACCAGCTGCTGAATCACCGGATTTATTGAAGTCACTGTTGACTCTCACACAAAAGGCAAAGATTTCTCTATTACGAAATTTGCTATTTCAGCAGGAAGATATTGATGATCTGTATAAAATTGTGGGTGGCAGAATGAGTGTGGAGCGCGGGGAAGTGAATAGAATAAGTGAGTGCATTTGCTAAAGAGAGTGATGTGCTGCTGCTGCTGCTGTTGGAAGTTTACCCTCCTGGAATCTGCTTAGGTTTTTTTTTTTTTCTTGTTTACTGACTTTGTTTATTCACAGCTCACGCTCGCTTAAACCAGCAAAGCGCTTGGAAAATAAATGTACTAGTTGCCCAAACCCCCCACCTTTTTTTTTGTTGTACAAAAAGCGCAGCCTGCGGAGCCTGGATGGCAGAGCGCGGAACCAGGGAGAGAGCGGAACGCAGGGCTGACTGACACAGCGGCGGCAAATTACAGGGTTTTCATGTCTCAGGCAGAACTGTGTGTTATCTGCAGAGGATCAGTGGGGCAGGACACGCTAAGTAGTTTAAAATGAGCGCGGGACAATGGGGAAGTGATAGGGAACATAACAGGTCAGAGCATCACACTGAAAGGGCAATTGTTCCCAAATCAGCCCTATTCTTTGCTCCTATTCTTCTTCTCCACGGGAAGCTTTTATGTGCTAATGAAATACATTTCTGCTCCCTTCTCAACGTGTGTGTCCTGCCAGTGTGGGGACTGCAAGAGTCTTCTGGCTGGATCCTAGTATATTATTTAATATGAGTATATCTTCATATTATACTAAAAGAAGTACCACTTAATATATGCAAAAAAAGAAGAAAAAATATATATATATATCCCTTATCCGGAAAGCCGATATCCAGAAAGCTCCGAATTACCGAATGGCTCCCATAGACTCCATTTTATCGAAATAATCAAAATGTTTAAAAATGATTTCCTTTTTCTCTATAATAATAAAACAGTAGCTTGTACTTGATCCTAACTAATATATAATTAATCCTTATTGGAAGCAAAACCAGCCTATTGGGTTTATTTAATGTTTAAAAGAATTTCTAGTAGACTTAAGGCATGAAGACCCAAATTACAGAAAGATCCGTTATCCGGAAAACCCCAGGGCCCGAGCATTCTGGATAACAGATCCCATACCTGTATATATATGTTTAGTTGTATTGTTTCTAATTAACTGTTACATATAATATATACTTAATTGTAAATATGAATATCATTTTATATATATATATATATATATATATATATATATATATATATATATATATATATACAGTAGAACCCCCATTTTACATCCCCTGATTTTAAGTCTTCCCTCATTTTACACTGTTGTTTTGTGGTCCCACCTATATATAATGCATAATACATTTCCCTGATTTTACATTTTCCTGGATTTTACATCTTTTTTTTCTACTCCCCTGAAAAACGTAAAATGGGGGTTCTACTGTATATATATATATATATATATATATATATATATATATATATATATATATATATATATATACAATTATATTCATATTTACAATTAAGTAGTAACTATATATTATATGTAACAGTTAATTAGAAACAATACAACTAAACAGGAATATGTATATACAGAAGATATAGATATGTTAAATATAGCTGGGGAAATGTATTTTCATTTAACGGCTGATACAAAAATATATTCCCATTTACTAAAGGCCTTTGCCTCTATTGTATTTCTTGATTCTTAAATAAAAATTTTGCTGTATTTGGCACAGTTTACAATGGTCTCTGTATGGCCAGTGAGGGAAATCATTCCGTTTGATATAACAGAACTAATTTTATGAAAATGTGGGTTAACAGTATAACACCCCTGGCACAAATGACTTAATATGTTTTACTAAAAGTAATGAGAAGAACTGGAAGAGGTGGGACTTGCTAGTTGAACAATTACAGTATGTACAGTTACATACATCTACATTTAATAGTGTCATCAGGATCATATATACAAAGTCAGCCAGCACTCACCACTCGGATTTTCAAATGTAACGACCAGGTGCACGTCAATTGGCGTCCACTTCTGCCAGGCTTTAGTATCCCAAAATCACAGTAGACAGCACCAGTCTCGAAGATTATTTTAAAAAAGCCTTTATTGGAACTTCATGGCTTTAATATCTGGACAATTACAACAACGTTTCAAGCCACATGGCCCTTTATCAAGTGTTTAATAGTGTTTAATAGTGTCATCAGGATCAGTCAGAAAGTTTGCAATTTACTGTACTGATTGATTTGCATTGGCTGCCTCCAAGTTTATTCATTACAGACAGAATAACTGAACTAGGAGAGAGTATCACGCCCTACACTGTATTTAATATTCTGTAAGAATCTCAAATAAAAGTTGGATAAAAAAAAGAAGAAGAAGAAAAATGCTTATTCCTAATCGTGAGACGGGCCACCATAATTGTGCTGTGAATAGAGTCATATAAATATGTTTTTGACAAATGAAAAATAAAAAAGACAGGGAGAGAAGGGCTGACAGATACAATGGCGGCAATGACATGGTTTTCGTGTCTCGGGGCAGAACTGTGTGTTATCTGCAGAGGATCAGTGGGGCAGGACACGCTAAGTAGTTTAAAATGAGCGCGGGACAATGGGGAAGTGATAGGGAACATAACAGGTTAGAGCATCACACTGAAAGGGCAATTGTTCCCAAATCAGCCCTATTCTTTGCTCCTATTCTTCTTCTCCACGGGAAGCTTTTATGTGCTAATGAAATACATTTCTGCTCCCTTCTCAACGTGTGTGTCCTGCCAGTGTGGGGACTGCAAGAGTCTTCTGGCTGGATCTGAGTTGTTTAACCTCTGACAATGTGGATATTATGAAGGATTTGAATGTTATTTACCCTACCACTATCTAGCAGTCCCTGGTCGCGTGGGAAAAGTTACTATATGGAGTTTTCTTGCCCGTGGACTTTGAATTCTCCCTGACTTTCCTTATGATTCTCAATTGGCTTTCCCAGGGGCAGGGGCAGCACTTGCACAGGCTGGAAATACTGTGTTTTTTCCATACCATTCTTAGGGACAGAGATCTCTGGGCAAGTGGCAGTTTCCTAGCATCCCCCCTCTCTCCCCTCTCTGCATTATAGATTATATATATATATAACTATAAAAAGTATAAATATATACACACATATAGTGGCACTTCTTTTCCACTTTGCTATGGACACATCTCTAGGTGCATATAATATAGTACCCTGGGAAAATACAGGTCTGAGAGTGCTAGTTTATATATGTATATTTGTTTTTAACCACCATGAATGCATAAAACCAGAAAATGAAGACCTGCAGTAAATATAAATATATATATACACGCACAGTTGGAAATAAAACCAGATATATAGATAGATATATAGAATATCAGAAACTATAGTGTTGTACATATTATTAATCTGTAAATGGTCTAGTTACAGTATATGTCATATAAAATAAATGCCCACCACCTACAAATATATTGGTCTGCTACACACCTGTCTCCTTTATCATTGGCCGCTCCCACTTAATAAATTCTAGCGATCGATGCCAGTCCTGCCCTTACACTTAAGCACCTATTTTTTGTGTATTGTTTGTTGTGTTTAAATTTGGTTAGGAACATACTTTTGTTTATTATATATATATAATAATAAGAATTTGGGTTATCAGGAGTGCAGTATACAATTCACTGGCAGACATCCTCCAAGTTTATGGAAATTATATTTGCAATTTTAAAGAAAAAGATAGATATTGGCAGAATAGGAAAGTACAAGGAAATATTAAATTTTTTTTTAAAATGCTGCCTGTACAGTAATAATGTATTTTTATTATTATGACAGTACTATTGAATAGGATAGTACAAAGGAATATGTTAAAAGTCAAAGATGTCAAAATGCTGCCTGTATAGTATTAATTTATTATTATTATTATTACTACGGTACATTACTATTGAATAGGATACTACAAAGGAATATGTAAATAGTTAAAGATGTCAAAATGCTGCCTGTATAGTATTAATTTATTATTTTATTATTATTATTACATTACTATCGAATAGGAATATACAAACGAATATGTTAATCCTCAAAGATGTCAAAATGCTGCCTGTATAGTGATAATTTATTATTATTATTATTATTACTACTGAATAAGAATATTCAAAGGAATGTTAAAAGTCAAAGATGTGAAAATGTATAGTAATAATTTATTATTATTATTATTATTATTATTATTATTATTATTATTGTTTTTTGTTTTTATTGATAAACTGCACTGTAGCAGTGCCACTTCATTATATACTGTCAACCAAGCTCTCCAATACTATGGGTCCCTTATCTGATCCCAGAACTTTCAGGGACTTGTTAAAAATTAAAGGCAAGTGTCAGCAACAGAGCATAACCCTTTAGCCTCCCTGTATCCCTCCACCCCTTTGGTGCTGCAGCCCAGACCTTGCCTTGGACTCACTTATCTGATTCACCTTCAGCCACAAAAAAATATGTGTATAGAGGTGGAATGAAAAAATCCCAACAGAAATATCAATTCTTTTTTTTTTAATAGAGATTGTTAAACCCAGACGGTTCTGGCCAGAATACATACAGCAGTCATAAATAAAACATACAGAAACCATAAATTAACCAGTTTCAAGCATCTCCCCCAAACAAATAAAAAATTTAAAAAAAAAGCTAAAAACATATTTTTTTCCAATTACATCAATATATTCTGTTTCTGTTTTTTTAACATTATCAATATCACACAGTTTTTGGTCCTTGGGAGGAAAAATAAACAGATTTCACACAGAAAAATTAGGAACCATCACTTTCACAAAAATATACTCCATGGCAAAGAAAATGCACCCAAAACAAACATGGTTTAACAAGCTAAGCTCCTATACAGAAACAAAGTCGGGGACTGTACAATTCAATAAGAATTTAGACACATACTATTTTTTATTCTTCTTCTTATGAATATTATATACACTGAGCCCAGGAGAAGTCCATGGCCCAGGAAAGTCTATGAGGAGTTCATGATAGGTCTAGAATACACACCTTGATAGTATGAGGTGTCACTGGAAATGGGTGAAGGTTCTAAGCCACTTTTGTTTGTTACTGTGCTCATTGCCAGGCTGCCAGCCATGGGGGACCCGTAACCAGAGTAGTGCATCACCTGTTCGTAGGCTTTCAAGTCCATTTTATGGTGGTGCTGGTGGTTGTGGTGATGATGGTGGTGGTGGTGCTGTTGCTCCGAGGACATGAGGTTGTTGATGGAGAAGGGGTGGTTGAAAGAATAATGGTGTTCTGGTTTGAGGTGGGATTGGGCTTCATGGGACAGGACAGAGTGGTGCTGGGAAAGCAAGTGCTGGGCTTGGGAGGCTGGGGAGGTGGCATGCTCTGGGCTCAAGCCGTGGCTGGACTTCATATCTACAAGTGACCTTTTCTGCTCCTGGCAGGGAGATGAGCTGGAGTGTGGAGACTCATTGCCCACTGAACGCTCAGAGCTGCTGTTGCCCACAGAGCCCACACTTGATGCCCCTTCTGAAAGTTTCTTGCCTCCCCCTTCCCTCAGGCTGGGCTTTTTATCGCACTTGAAGCGTTTCTGTCGCCGCAGGTAACAGCCATTCTCAAACATGTTGCCCGAATCCGGGTGTAGGGTCCAGAAGGAGCCCTTGCCAGGTTTGTCGGGGGACCTGGGCACCTTGAGAAAACAGTCATTAAAGGATAGGGAATGACGAATAGAGTTCTGCCAGCGCTGCTGATTCTGCCTGTAAAAAGGGAACAAGTCCATGATCCACTGATAGACCTCACTCAGCGTCAACATCTTGCTGGGGGACTGCTGGATGGCCATAGTGATTAGAGAGATGTACGAGTAGGGGGGCTTTGCGTGCGTATAACTTCGCCTGTAGGTTTTGGGGTCCCTGGATCTGTTGATGTTGGACTGTCCATAGATTGGGCTCATGGAGTTGATGTTGGTGTAGGGAGCCAGGGCATTCATTGAAGTAGCCTGGGCACTCATCGGGCTCATACTGGGGCTCAGGTGACTTGCCATGCTGGCGACCCCGTTGCCCATGCCAGGCATTGCCCCTGTGCCAGGAGACATACCAGTGATTGACGGACTCATTCCTGTGTTCACATAGGACATGTTCATGGAGCTGGCAGTCATGTTAGCCGAGGTGCTCATAGCAGACATGCTCATGTAAGTGTTCATGGGGTTCATGCTCAGCCCCGCGTTCATATTGCCCACCGACGAGTAAGCCTGGGGAAGAGACAAGAGAGGGTCACAATCGAAATGTGCCAAAAATTAGCAACAACCTGCACACCTCCAGCTTGTACGACACTATCCATGGGTGGATTGGTGAGATTAAGCGAGAGCTGGGAAGTCACAGGTTGTACAGAACATATAGAAAATGTAAAATCACTGTCAATACAATGTAAATATGTATTTAATAATCCCTCTATAAATTGATCTCAATATATATATATATATATATATATATATATATATATATATATATGTATTGCCCACTAATCTGTTGATTCAACAATAAAAGAAAAAAAATGTCAAAAATGCTGCTCCCTAGAAATTCTTAAAATGAAAACAAAATATTTGGGATTTAAGGAAT
Source organism: Xenopus petersii (assembly GCA_038501925.1). Classification (NCBI taxonomy): domain Eukaryota; kingdom Metazoa; phylum Chordata; class Amphibia; order Anura; family Pipidae; genus Xenopus; species Xenopus petersii. The sequence continues at coordinate 117,671,866 of CM076681.1, forward strand.
AAAGCAGCCTTTCTCTCCCTAACCAAATGGGTATGAGGGTCCATACTGGGCAGGAGAATATAATTCCTGGTGAAAACAGGGGAAAATGCCTATATTTAGTACAAAGTGATCTCCCTAAAAGTTAAAGTCACTGTAATAAACTGTGTTTTTTTCCATATAATTCCCCTTGCCTGTGCCCACAGCCTTGCCCCCCCCTGCCCATGCCAAACAGAACTTTGTTGGGACAGTGTGTGGCTCAGTCATCGAGGAGGATTTGGAGGCGCCACAAGTCAATATTTGATGACCAAGTTAATATTATCCCAGGGCTAACAGTGCGCTATAAAGAGGCAGAATGAGGCAAGGACTGTGCCATTAGCGAAGAGCGTCTCTTTACCTCGGGTTCCCCGTAGTAGCTGCTCCAGTCCGTTGCTTCGTGTCCTTCCATTTTCACAGCCCCGAGCATACTGGAAGCTGACTGACTGGCAGTTTAAAGTTTAACTGCCACAACAACTACGACAGTGATAGCAACAAAAAGAGAGAGAGAGAGAGGGAGCCAGGAACCCTCCCTCTTCCTCTCTGATCACTAGGAGGGGGAAGGCTGGAGGTGGCTGCTGCTGCTGGTGTTGGACACTAATGAACAGCCAAAGGGGCTGCTCAGGGAGTGGGCTGGGGTTTCAGGGAAACTGAAGTATGAAGAGGTGCTGCAGGGGCTGAAAAAGACCTCAGGGTGCTGCTGCTGAGGAGGAGGATGGTGATGATGATGATTACAAGTCTTGCAGTGACGTTCCTGCAGGGTGATATAGCATCCAGCTCCAGGCAAACCTCCAATCCCCAGGTCTTCGCCTGCCCATTTGAATAATCAGCTCACACCTAAGTGACACACTGTTCCTTGGCCCTTCTTCTATTGTACACCTGCCTTAAACCCATTTGAATAGATTCATTAAGCTTTAATCTGATTGTGCAGTTCCCTAGGGGAGGAGAGAAGGACACAAACTCACTTTATTGCCGAGTTTTTTTTTCATTCATGTTGTTCTTCTACACGGATATGGGCTGCATTTGCACTCAATTGGCAGATTCCAAATTTCCAACACAAATAAATAAACAAGCATATTAGTTTGTACACCATTTTATTTCATTGCATGTGTTCACCATAAAAATAATAAAGTGGAACAAATACACAGATCACAGAATTATGAATTAACCCCCCCCCCCATAAAAAATAGCTGCGATTTATTTCTAAACCAACGAAAGCTCAAATCATGCTAGATTTAGTGATCAATAATGGGAATTAGAATGAAGTTACATTTCTATTCTCACCACAATCAGGAAAATGCCGCTCCAAATTCCTGAGAATTCCTTACAGAAAGTCACAGTGAAAGGCCAATATTAGAACACAATAAAATTAATACATTTGAACCTGGAAAGCTATCCATCGACCGACAACATCAACGAAATATTTTATGATCTAGTTAAAATCCTTCTGATTCTGCCCCAGAACTGACGATAAATCCACTTGCACCAAATATAAAAAAATAGGAAATGTTCTGTATTTTGTAAAGTGCCAGCTCCTGCCTGCTACTGCTATCTGTCATTTGCCGCCTGTTCCGACTGAACTGCGTGCACCAGCAGCAGAGCAGCAACATATATTTATTCTGGAGGGCACGTTTGCTGTTTGAGATATTAAACAAAGTAAAGTTTATTTAACGTGTTTGATCATCGCAGATTTAGCCGATCGTCTCAGGGATGGTCAATAAAATTGGGCCTTAGGAAAACAAGGAAATTCTGAAGAGGAATAAAAGCATTTGCCTTTCGTTTGAACAGCCAACTACAATGTGCAGCAAGCTAATCTTGTACAAGGAGGGGAAATTACTAATAATAAAAGAAAACAGAGTTGTATACAGTAGGGAGGTGGGGGTTGCACATGTCTATAAACACTCAGCCTAGCACATACTGGCCTGTAGCTATTATATAGTGAATAAAGTACCCCCTCTTGTAAAATATAAGGATATTATAGTTTACCGAGGAGTTTCATAACCATATACAGGTCATGGAACTCCGAGGTAACTTCTAATATCCTCATATTTTACAACTGGGGGTACTTTATTTATTATAATACACAAGTTACAGTGAGTCATGTGACAGAAATCAGAACTCACCGTTTATAACTGATGACATCAGAACTCAACGTTTATAAGGATATAATTTACAAGAAATTCATAGCTTTTGTGTATTATATATTATATATTATATATATATATATTACTCATACACAAACACGCACAGGCTTGAATATTTTAATTATTAAAAAATGTCCCAAAACGCTCTAGACGACCAAATATAATCTAATAAACAAGGAGCCAGACACAAACCCTCCAGCAATAATACAAACCAATATGGGGGGCTGCCTTTTATTAGAGCCTTAGGTTTATAGCAAAAAGTTGCAACGTTAGGGATGCCCTTTTATGACGTTTCTATGATTTCTTTTTAGAATGATTATGTTGCAAACGGTAACCGTCTTTAATAATGAGTGGAACTGATTTATGAACTGAGTTAAAATATAATCATATTAAAAGTAAAATTTTTTCCTTAGGTAACTCATCTTTTCATTTCCTATACCTTTTCTCTCTTTTGCATCCTTTTCCTTTAATGTTTTATTCTTTTGTTCCTTCTTGAAAAATTTTAAAACTCCTAAATAAAGATATATATATATATATATATATATATATATATTGTAATGGTAGTAAAAAGAGAGGGGGATTACAGAAGGGAGAAATTCAGAAGCTGAATAGAATATGGGTTTTATCTCTGCAAAGTAGTAAGACAGTGCCCCCTTATGTTTAATCACCGCAATTGCATTCAGCGAGGCCCCTAGCAACAGAACGTGCAGTTTCTTTGGCTCCTAAGCTTCCTAAAGTGTGAAATGTAACTTTGAATTAAAAATGCAATAACATGGACCTATTTACAAATAAACAGATAATCAACTCCTCATTTACAATGTTATTTTGCCTATTATAAGCATTGATAGCGCTGGAATTTAAAATGGGGGAACAGAAGTAAAAAAAAAAAAGTACAAATAAATAGGGTTCAGTTATATATATATATATATATATATATATATATATATATATATATATATATAGATATATATATATATATATAAAGAACTACTTAAAGCAGCCCTTCATTGCAGAAAGGCACAACAATTACATGTATTTTTCCAAGAGTGTGAAATGATAAAAAACCTATTATTATTTATATTATTTATAATAATATTCATATTATTATTTATATATTCACAGTAACAGTGACACCAAAAAATGAAAGTGTTTAAAAGTAATAAAAATATAATGTAATGTTAGCATGCACTGGTACAACTGGTGTGTTCCTTTAAGTACACAGAGGCCCAAACAGGCTCCTCCACCGCCAATAAAATAGTGAAATTAGTGACTGCCGAGCAGCAGAATCCACTGACTGCCAGTGTGGGCCTGAAGACCAAGTATTGCTTTAGTGCTAATATCAACTGAATAGCAAACTTAGCAAGTAGATATATAATATCTATAGAGATCATTTTCTCCACTAAAAAGTTTTTTGTCAGTTGTTAACCCAGAGATAACTTTAATTTGTGACTTAGCACTGCTTAGTGAATCTGGTCCAGTATAACAGACCAGTTCCATAAGGGAACCTGTTGCCAAAATATATTATCCCCAACCAAAAATGTGGGCTAATAGAGCCTGCACTCCAGTTGGGGCTAACTAGTTTTTTTTTTATTTTTTAAATGCCCTGCCAGCGCTAGGCTACCTACATCAGAAGGGAGCTCACGATTTGAGCAGCCATGCTGGGCCACAAACTACTGTTACCCACAACCAGAGTGAAGGCTCTGTTATCCAGCACCTTTGGTTGGGGATAATATATTTTGGCAACAGGCGCTTTTAAAGGGCAAGTCAACCCCAAAATAAAAATATGCTTGATTTAAAAAAAAAAACATAATTCTTTGCATTTTTCCAGTACAGTATACACTTATTAACATTCAGTGCTTTTAGATTTTTTTGTAAAAACCATTGCTATTGAAAGCAGCATTTGCTTGATTTCTTGGTTCCCAGCAAAGACAGGTCTGTTAATCAGCTGCCTTGAGCCACCAGGGCAGAGAAAAGAAAGGGACGGACAAACACTGCTTTCACTAGCAATACATACACGGCTAAAAATCATATAAAAATTGTAATGATTGAATATTGCAAAGTTGCTTAGAAGGATGTTTTCTATTAGGCAAACTATTATTTTTTAAGTTGACATAGTAGTAGTTAAATCCCAAACACAGAACTTCAGAATCAAGGAGATATAAAATATTAAGCAATGCTCCCTCTGCATCACTTGTCATTGTGGAAATACTGAGTTGTCAGCGCCAGTTACCAAACATAGACATGCTCTGGACTGGACGAGATGAGCAAAGGTTGGCATAGACCAAATTGGCAAAAAACCAATCTCAATGCAGTCAAACCTTCCCATATTGATGTCACTCTCCTACTAATGCACCATTGGTTCATTAATTATATTTTCTTGTGTTTACTCTGCATAATGGACCTGCATTCGAGAGGATCACAGATAACTTGTAATGTGATGTAGTTAAAAAAAAATGCACCATTTGCTGTAGGTCTAGTTCTAGTATCACTGAACAACCAATTTGACATTTGCTTTCAAAAAGCAGACCAATAAATGCTTGGTGTTGATTGGCTCCTATCAGGAAATTTACATACACATCATGAAACAAAGTTTCGTACCATATTGAGTGCAAGTATGGAGGAAGAGGAGTGACCAATATCAGCAAAAGACTTGGATATTGGTTGGAAAATTTGATTTGATTGAAAGTTGGTCAGTGTTTAAGGCTGAATCATCAGATAGAGGTAGAATTCTATTGTTTCTACCTGTATATCCAACAATTCAGTTCTAAATGTCTTTATTGAAAACAAATCTTTGCTGTGACTAATCGTCACTGGGTGAATTATTTTTTCCATTAAAAATGTTGCTTTTTTTTTCTAATGGCTTTAATTTTTTTTTTTTTAAACTACTGATAAAAATGACCCTAAGAATGATTTTGTGAGTGATAAATCTGTTCTTGTTTGAAAAGTGTTCTGCAGTCCTTACTAATGTTTGCAAATGTCTGCTGTTTGTTGACAAAAAGTGGTCTTGGAAACTGTTAGAAAACAAATAAATAAAAGTGAAATCCTCTAACTCAACCTAAAAGTGAGGCAGTCCTTCCTCTACCCTCAATTTACCGGAACTGTAAATGTGAATATTAAAGGGGAAATAAACTTACTCTCTGGTCCTTCAACTTTTTTCCCCCTGCACAGTCCCCCCTGCTTTCCATTAATTCTTCTACAGAAATCTCAGTGGTTCTCCCTTACGTGGTACACATGTGCAAAACTTGCATGGCAGCATTGCCGACTACTGTAATTGGATCTGCCATAGTGCTGTCACTGTTTCCCTTTAAAAATGATTTGAAATGATTTGCCTATGCCAGATACTTATATTGAGAAGTGGGAAGCAGGGGCAGCTTTAGTAAATGCAATTTCTCAGCAGTTTCAGTTGCAATTCTTGCAGTGACATTTGCATAAAACATGCATGGCATGGCAGCATTGCAGGACCCTCATTACAGTGAGCTGGATTAGCTCTATAAGATGCATATGGTTTCAGCAACATTGTGGTCAGGATATGAAAGCAGATTCCATATTATTTACCGTATATACTCGAGTATAAGCCGTCCCGAGTATAAGCCGAGGTACCTAATTTTACCTCCAAAAACTGGGAAAGCTTATTGACTCGAGTATAAGCCGAGGGTGAGAAATGCAGCAGCTTCTGGTAAGTTTCAATCTCATTTTTGGATGACTATTCTTAGGTGCCGGCTACTATTCTAAGCGCCGGCGAATATTCTAAGGCGCCAGCGAATATTCTTAGGCGCTGGCTACTATTCTAAGGCGCCGGCGAATATTCTTAGGCGCCGGCTACTATTCTAAGGCACCAGCGAATATTCTTAGGCGCCGGCTACTATTCTAAGGCGCCGGCGAATATTCTTAGGCGCTGGCGACCGTTTTTTGCGCTTGACCCGAGTATAAGCCGAGGTAGAGTTTTTCAGCATATTTTGGGGGCTGAAAAACTCGGCTTATACTCGAGTATATACGGTAATTGTATTATCTCATTCTTTGTGTCAATATTGCCCCATAAGATTTTGTGTGTGGCACGCTCCCTACAGTCCATATAGTTATAGCCCAGATATCTGGGTTCATTACAGACTATGAGAATGGAATGGATTTGTAGTGAGAAGAGGAATGAAATAATGCTGTCAGTAGTGATTGGCGAATTTGTCTCGTTTCGCAGAAAAATTCGCAAATTTTGACGCCTGTGTCAATTTTGATACCAGCGTTAAAGTCAAGTCCAGATAATGTTGATGCATGATGGTTTTAACGCAAACAATTTTTCCGATAGGGTCACAAATTTTTGCTGTAGTTTCGCAAGTTTATTTGCCTGTGTCGAAATGCTTAAATTCGCCCTGAATTCGCACCTGGCAAATTTATTCGCCCATCACTAGCTGTCAGTTTAAAACCAGTGAGACAAAGTGAAGCCCAAGGACTGTAACCAGTATGCTGCAACACTGTCCAGCTAAACAATGTATGGAATGTATGGAATGCACTAATAAGAATTCCATTTTCTATTGCATTATTGGTCATATGTGATATTTGCCCTGAACTCATCAGTGCCTTGAGTGCCCCATTGGTACCACATGGCAAGCCTAAATGCTACATGTGTTGTAGCCCTAAAAAAATGGTTGGGTGGCAAAATTGACTCTCTAATCGTTGTCTTATGGTACATTAGTTCAGTCTGAAAGAAACGGAGTAAAAATATTCCATTCACAAGAACTCTTTGATCAATATTCTATGGAACCTTTTCTGGCGGTACATAGATCTACTGCATCACTCTGGTTCAGATTCATACTTCATGGAAAATGTAGCGGCCTGTGTTATACATGGAACAGTCTCATGGAGTGATGATGGAGGTGGGAATTCTCTCTATTCTTTCTGACCACAGAAACTTGATTCTATTGAAATGTGGCAATTGGGCTGGCCACAGGAGATGTTAAAGAAACTACCTCTTCGTGGTTCTCGAAACAAAAGCTGAGCTGATTATATTAAGATCTGGTAATTGTGCTAGCCGCATGAGATGCTGACGATTCTCTTCATGTTTCTTAGGCAAGTACCGAGCACATCTGGGACATTATTATCCTTAAATATTTCACCTCTTGCTGGAAACAGTGAGTCGCTGGATTGGTGTGGCCCCTGAATGTCAACACAGTCATTGGTTTTATTATACTCAATAGGGTGATAAAGGGACCTAAGGGAGACATATTGCTGCTCAGACCACTACAGATCCTCATCTTTGTTTAACTCTAACAATGACGCACTAAGGACTGCAGACTTCTGTAAGCACTCATCAAACAAAAGGCTTCACCGACAAAATGTACAGGGAAGGTTCTCATTGATACTCTGATGCTGGAGATGACAACTTTCAGATATGCATTACATCCTGCACTTACCCGAGATGAAGTTATTAAATATTTTAGTAAAAACCTTTCTAATAGTCAAAAGGCAGCAACTAGGTATAAACAATCTGAATCAATAAAACAACTATAATGTATTAAATATTTGTGCATTTAAAGGGGTTGTTCACCTTCAAACACTTTTCAGATTTTTCACCAGAAATAAAGACTTTTTCCAGTTACTTTCTATGTTCTATTTGTGACCATTTTTCTAATATTGAAGTGCAACGTTTCATATTTAACCTTCTAAACAGCTCAGGGAAGGGGTCGCCGACTAAATTGATACATTTAATTGATACATTTCTTATTTTTGATCCTGCCGAGGAGAATCCTTGAGTTATATTAAAGGAAGTTGTTAGAATTGATACAATATACCACAGATGCTATATGTAGCACATTATAACAGTTCAGTATGCTCCTGGATCATTGAACTGCCAGACTGAAACACCAGAGACAGGGACATTAAACTTTAAACTTCAATTTTGGGAAAACCGTAAAAACTAAAAGATGAAACAATACACGATTACTGTAGCTCCACTGCTGGATTTATCACTTTGATGTAATTGTTATTCATTTTTAAATTAACTCCTTTTCCACGTTACTTACATATACATTCATATATTGTGTACGCATTTAAAGGGAAATTTATCCCAAAACCATATTTTTTTGCCTAATGAAAGAAAAGATAATTCCAAGCAAATTTGTAATATGCAGTGCATTCATTACAATATTTGTACAAGTATTGCTAGTGAAAGCAGTGTCTGTCCCTTTCTATTCTCTGTCCTGATGACTCAGACTGTTGATACATTGTAAGACAAGGCAGCTGATATAAATATGACATAGACCTCCTGATCCGCCACTAACTATTCAGATCAAATAAAGTAGTAAAAGAACAGATTAGACGATGTTCTGCTCCTGACAGCAAAGTTATGTCCGACAAAAGCTGCTGACAGTCTCCAACTGATATCGTCAGATCGGCAATACATGCAGAGAGCAGAGATATTATCGGCAGCCGGCAGAAATTTTATAACCTGACTGATCGACCGAATGACTGAACGCCATCAGACAAAAAATGTCGGGACACTCCACACGGCCCGAAAATCGTACGTCCAATCTTTGCGTCTTTGTTTAAAAAGTAACAACCAGATGTTAAGCAAATGCAGCGTTCAATAGCAGCTGTTTTTACAAATAATTTACAATGACTGACAATTAACTGATAAATGTATTTTGGAAAGTTGCTTAGAATTATGTTTTATTAAGCACATTTTTATATTGGGGTTGACTTGCCCTTTAAACAATGGCAATTTACTTTCTGTACCAACACTGTTCAATCTGTTCTGTTGTGGTTACCTTACCCTTCACGCCTCTAATATATCAATACAAATTGACAGTTCAAGCAGTACGTTTAGAGAGGATGGGTGCTGGGGTACTAGATCCCATCCCAGCCAGGACACTTTCTGCAAGGAATTTATATGGCCATCCCTCCGGGTACTCTTGCTACTACCCACACTCAAACAAAACATACATGCTGATAATTGGCTCCAGTGGGGCAGGAAGAGCAATGAATGATATATAGGGGGTTATTTATCAAAAGTAAAATTTTCTGAAAACAACTCCGATCAAATCTGCACTGACTTTTATTAATACATTTACCCAATAACTCATTAAAATCTTGAAAATAAAATCCAATTTGTCGCCAAAAACTGCAATTTTTACGCATTTAACACCCGAAACCTCAGACTTTTTCATATTTGGTGGCCGAAAACCACAAAATCTTTGGATTATTGAACGAAACTGAGCCCAATCAAGATATCAACAAACATCTGCCATTGATTTCTACATGAACTCGGCAGGTCTGAGTTGGAGACCATCGGGGTGAAATAAATAAATTTTTTTTTTTTTTTTCTATGAAAAAATGTAATGTTTTTCCCCGTTAAAAGTCCAACCAGAAAAAAATAGACTTAACCCCCATAATCTCTGTAAATTGCAATGTATGCTATATGCTACAAAGAATAAACCTGTATTTTCCCAGTTCAACCCAGTTCTCCAGGGTCCATGGCTGTATTAAAATGCAAAATAATCCTCCAGAGAATCCTACCTGAATTACATCAGTGCACACAGTGGAGGAGGAAAAAGACATCAGAATGTCTGGTGTATCTATGACAGCAATAAAAACCACCCAAATACCATTGGCCTAAAAAAGTAGGGTGTGGACAGTCCTGTTTTATACAATTGATATGGTACTGAGTAGGTAAAATGCATTGTGTGCCATAGCCTTATACTATCAAGCAGAACTATAACCAGACACAAAGGCTATCTAAAATAATATTCATTGCGTTAGTAAATGCGCACAAAGACAAGGTGAGAGGTAAATTTTTAGATATTTACATACGTTCTTATAGGTGCTAATTCTGACACCTACACTGTTATTTTTAGAATACAACCCCCAAAAAATAGCAGTGATCTTGTAATCCCCTATTATTCTTGTAATGACTTTAACAAGCATGTCACAAAACAAACAGAGTCACAGGAAACAGATGGGCTGTAAATTATGGCCCATTTGCAGTCTGATCCTTTTGAGGAAGACAATGTGTGTACCTTGAAATCATACAAGATTTGGGAGTCTTTGTGACTTAATGTGCCATAAACCACTGCCTCTTTCCACATCTGTGCCAGTAAGATCTTATGTGGCTTGCCAGGTGTCTGACGGCTCCTCCTTCTGGATTAGACCAGTGACCGGCACATAGGTGCTAATAATAGAGGAGTTTTAAATTCCTTTTTTTTTCTGCTGGGAATTGAATTGCAGAGTAGAATAAAAGCACGCCTTAAAGATGTTGCATTTGTACACTGTGAAACAATTATATATTACAATTATTTGGGGCTAAACACCCCTCAAATAACAAAGTGTAGAAAGGAGATCTTGAGTACTTTTGACATTCACTTTTGATAATTATCATTTTAGTCATTCTTAGTAGTGATGTGTGGGTCAGCAAAATGCAGATCCATACCCAACCCAGATCCGTCCTCTCCCAATATGCACTTAATCCCACGTTGAGTGTAATCATTATTTATATAACTGTGCCCAACCAACCTATCTCTGATGTCACCATAAGAACTTCTTTCTTTTGCGGCCATGTTCAGGGATTTCAGGAGGAGTGGCCACTGTTTCCAGCAGGGAGTGGTCTGAGTCAGCAGGGCTCACAAGGGCTGGTGCCCACCAGGTTTTTTCCCGGTGTACTGCCTGCCCAGTCCAACCCTGCAGAATTATATAAATAAACCAAGGGCAGGGGACTGCCGAATCTATGGGGCACAGATGTTGGGCTGGGGTAGAATACCGACCTGCTACAGTGCTTTGCCCAGCATAGACCTGCCTGGCCAACGTGTTGTAAACCCTTAAGCCCTGCAGGTTTCTGGGAGTCCCAGAGCTGTAGGAAGCAAAGAGCAATTGCATTAAGCACAGAGCAGTTGCTGGTAATGTAGTATCAGGCAGGCACCAATCTAAACCAAATGTAGAATCCAGGATCCAAGGTTTATCGTTAAATTAAAAGAATAACAGCCTTGTGGGTTTCATTACTTCACAGTCCAGAAAACGAATTATTCTTCTTTATCTTTTTTTGATGTACAGAGCAGTTGTTGTAAGTGCACAGCAATTCTGCTAAGCACATTGCCCCCTTGCATTTCCACAGATGCCAGGAATTCTGGGGGAAAACTCTGTATTGCAGGAAAAAAAACACTTGAAATTGTACTTTATGCACTTGTGGAAATAAATGAGCTCTCTAATCTTGACTATCATGGTGGCAATAAACATTGAAGTACTGGGTCCTACATTCAGTTCCATCCTGGGCATTATTTGGATGGTGTGTTTTTTTCATGCATCTACATCCGACATTCAATGTATTTTAATGGAAAAAAAAGTTGGTCAGCCACCATGAGATTTTATCTCGTTGGATGAAGATGCAGCACGCTGCGTTCTAATCGGACAGTCGGGTCTCGTCGGATGGAAAAATTTCCATGTAGTTTACACATCAGATTTTGTATCAGTCCCATGCAGTTGCATACAATATGTAGGAATAGGATGCATTTTGTCGATCCAACCCCATTCAACAAAATCTCCAGTGGAGTTTAGCTGTAGAGAAGTAGGGAAAATCCCACCACAAGTGCAGGTCTACACCAGCCCTCCAATTGAATCTGATTGTTGCTCCATGACTAAAACCACCAGATCAGCCTAATTTAGCCCAATATAAGGGTGGCCATATTTGACAAATATCCGCTCATTAGACAGCCTAGTCAAACAAGCAGATCCTCAGGTGTATGGCCAACTTTAGACTCCAGAGTGCACCTCTTATTTGAAAAATAATTACAGTAGCATTTGCATGCATGCCATTTTGGGAGAGAGGTAACAGCAGGCATAGTGCGTGAAAATGGCCAGACATAATGCATAAAAACACTTTAATGCCTTGCGCCTTAGTGCATTAAAATAGCAGGTGTTTTATGCACTTTGTGCACTGCTTTTTCCATAAGTAAATCATCCCATATTTATCTATATAATCTGGAAAAGTCACCAACCACAATTTTCAGCAATAAGTGTAGAATATATACAGTATATATTCTTATGTACGGTACCCCCCTCTCATTGCCCCTCTAATCAAGGAATTTTCTAATTGGTGTAGGTGAAGTAGGCCTGACTCTGTTTCAATACCAACCCTTGTGATTGTTATCTTATGTTTGTCCTGTCTCAGTACATCGCAAAGCTGTTTGTCTTCTGGAGACAAAGGTCCTTATCTGTCCCATTAAGAATAACTTTGTTATTATATGAGGAGCCAGGTCACTGTCTTGAAAGGTATGAAGGGACCTGTGCTGAATGGTAGTGGTAGTTTAAACTGCTGGTTTCAGTGCACACTAGAAACACAGTCTGACGGCTCAAATGAGACAGGATCAGATGATTCACAAAGAGGGGTTAAGGTGCAAAGTGAAAAATTCTGAAACAAAGCTCAGACTTTTCCCACGCAGATTTTGAGGCCAGTGAACACAATAAATTCAGGCGCACACAAATAATTCACATAATTTTATACTAATTCTGACCTGCAGTGAGCAAGTCTTTAGGCATTACCTGATGTGTTCCAATGGCCTTCTGTCTGGCTAGACCCAGATGGGTAAGAGTCAGCTGAATTTTGGGGAGCACTTCAGGTGGATTTCCCTGAGTGACACATTCTAGTAGAATACTCTGAGCCTATGGTCTGCAATAGGTACAGGTATAGGATCTGTTATTCAAATGGCATATTCAGCAATTAATGTTTTCCATTATTTATCTCTCAGCAACTGTACTTGTACAAAGGTCTTTTTAATAACTATAATTTCTTAAGCATCAGCATCGCAGAACTGTCACTGTTTTGTCCCTAACGTTAGCATTCCAGGGTAGTGTCCGACTGCCACCACCATTTTACCATTACTCCTTTGATGACAGACAGGGAAAGGCTTTTGACCACTATACTATATATATAAATCATGGAGAGCCCTTCTACCTGCCCAGGATCCACAGAATGGAAGGAGTGTTTTTCTGGCAGACAGAAGTTTGCAATGGCAGCAAGAGGAGAAGCAAAATGGGGAGGCAGGAGTTCACAACAGGGTTGGTGGACCCCTAAGTTAACAACCAAATCTGGGGGTTCAAACCAATATTCATAAATTGTCTATAGCAAGCAGCCAGACTGTTTGTATGTATGGGATCCATACTGCAGGTCAAGCCAACTGCAGGTCAAGCCAGTTTAGCCTCCAAGTACTTTCCTAATGTCCCCAGAAACTCTGCATTTACAGAATTTTTTTCTTCATCAGTTTAAACATTGATGGCCCACAATGGTCAAAAACTTGTAAGATAGTTTAAAGCTGCCTGCATGTAAGACTGGTTGATGGTGAGATTGTAAGCTCTTGCAACAAGCGTATACTGATCCTATTTTTTAACTGTATAACTCTAGTTCGCCACTAGAGTGAAATTCCTCCACTTCCCATTCATTTCTATGGGGTTTTTAAAGGCGTATTTATCAAAGGGTGAAATTTCACTTTCACCCATTGATAAATACGCCTTTCAAAATCCCATAGAAATGAATGGAGAGCTGCGGAATTTCACTCTAGTGGCGGAACTTCACTTTTTGATAAATTTACCCCATACTTTACAGTGTGACACCTCATATAGCCAGCTTTTCAAATACAAAGTTCTACTTGATGAAAGTCCCTTGCTATATAAACAGCAGTGGCATTATTATAGAAGAAGCAGACCCCACAGTCGCATGGGGGCCCGGGGAAAAGGGGGTCTGCTTCCTCTGTAGGGAGTTGCAAGCAGACAGGTTCTTGCAGCAGTGTCTATGCACGCTGGGCCCTCTGAAAAACCTTCTGGTTGGGGGGCCCAACACACTCTTGTTACGTCCCTGTTAAACAGGAAAGCCCATGATGCCTTCATAAAACCTTAATGGATGAAAAGCATCCATTTACATAGCAATGGGGCAGCAATACCTCTGGTGCTGAGACACAAAGTGAGTACATGACTTATCCAAGTTTAAAATGAGCTATGGGAATATCAACCAGGTCAACTCGAGTTCTATTGTTTGTATTCTCATCCTTGAGCCTAGTTCGTACATTGCCAGACCAGGGGCTGGAACCTTTAATGAGGCCCAAAGTAGTAGTAGCCTGGGAGAAACTTCATATGATTTCTGATTTGCTGCATTTTCCTGAATAATTTTATATTTTTGCTATAAACTTGTTATGATGTTAAGGGTTTCGGGCCCAGGGTCACACTGTAAAGGAAAGCCTGAAAACAAAACATCTGAAAACATCTGAAAACATCTTCCCTTTATCCAGTTATAGGTGGTATATTGTCCATTCTGTAGGCAATAAAGTTACAATAAGAGGCATAGAAAAATATGTTATTTCTGCAGACTGTACACATACAGACATTACATTGCAGACTGTACACATAATTGATATTGCAGATACGGGAAAGTTTGGTATTACGGGAAGTCCATTTTAATCAAATAATTAAGATTTTTTTTTAATTATTTCCTTTTTCTCTGTAACAATAACACAGTGCCTTGTATTTGATGTAGAGTAAGATATATTATTATTAATGACCTGGAGGTGGGCATTGAAAGTACTATTTCTATTTTTGCAGATGATACTAAATTGTGCAGAATTATATGTTCCATGCAGGATGCTGCCACTTTGCAGAGTGATTTGTCTAAATTGGAAAACTGGGCAGCAAGCTGGAAAATGAGGTTCAATGTTGATAAATGCAAGGTTATGCACTTTGGCAAAAATAATATAAATGCAAGTTATAAATGGCAGTGTGTTGGGAGTTTCCTTAAATGAGAAGGATCTAGGGGTCTTTGTAGATAACACGTTGTCTAATTCTGGGCAGTGTCATTCTGTGGCTACTAAAGCAAATAAAGTTCTGTCTTGCATAAAAAAGGGCATTAACTCAAGGGATGAAAACATAATTATGCCTCTTTATAGGTCCCTGGTAAGGCCTCATCTGGAGTATGCAGTGCAGTTTTGGACTCCAGTCCTTAAGAGGGATATAAATGAGCTGGAGAGAGTGCAGAGACTAAGTGCAACTAAATTGGTTAGAGGGACGGAAGACAAATTATGAGGGTAAACTGTCACGGTTGGGGTTGTTTTCTCTGGAAAAAAGGTGATTGCGAGGGGACATGATTACACTTTACAAGTACATTAGAGGACATTATAGACAAATAGCAGGGGACCTTGTTACCCATAAAGTGGATCACCGTACCAGAGGCCTAGAAGAAAAGAACTTTCATTTGAAGCAACTTAGGGGGTTCTTCACAGTCAGGACAGTGAGGTTGTGGAATGCACTGCCGGGTGATGTTGTGATGGCTGATTCAGTTAATGCCTTTAAGAATGGCTTGGATGATTTTTTGGACAGACATGATATGAAAGGCTATTGTGATACTAAGCTCTATAGTTAGTATAGGTATGGGTATATAGAATTTAATTAAAAGTAGGGATGGGTGTATGTATGGATGCTGGGTTTTCATTTGGAGGGGTTGAACTTGATGGACTTTGTCTTTTTTCAACCCAATTTAACTATGTAACTATGTAACTACTATATTAATCCTAAATGGGGGCAAAACAATGCTATTGTGCTTAATTGTTGTTTAAATGTTTTTTTAGCAGACAATATATGATACAAACCCTAAGAAACTGTTCCAGAATTTTTGATTAGCCACTATGGACATCAGGTTGGGAGTTTCATGGGTGGATCTGTACATGTGCTGCCCGTATACCGATACCCAGTAGGTGGACAGATGGGATTCAGCCCTAAGAACCCAAATATTTGAGCTATTCTTGGTTTGGCTTAGCTATTCCAGGAAACAATATATCTGGGTCTGCACACACTCCTTTAGTTTACAGGTGCACTTTCCGAAAGTGGCCACAATCCACTTGATATAACAAATTCCGCAAAGGACAGCACCATTTTCAAAATGAAAAAGCCTTTATTTCTCTATGGCTGTGACCAAAGATACAGTAACGTTTCGAGCCACATTCTGGCTCTTTTTCAAAATCTTTGACTAGCAACTATGGACTTCAGGTTGGGAGTTTCATGGGTGGATCTGTACATGTGCTGCCATATACCGATACCAGTAGGTGGACAGAGTCATTGATGGGATTCAGCCCTAAGAACTCAAATATTTTAGCTATTTTTGGTTTGGCTTAGCTATTCCATACCAATATACTAATATTTCTAAGGAGATAATTCAACAATAAATCATTTTGGAAAACTACAAATATACTGACGATGTTCTAAGTCCAATTACATTCAATGAGCAGACCAAACACACTCATTATTTGCTTATTATAAGGATCATACAAATTAGATTTTTCTCAGCCCTCAAGAGGTTAATGTTCTTGTACTGAGCTAACCAGTGTTTGAGCTGTAATAAAATGAAAGCCCTTCCATATAAATATCTTGCTTAGCGTGTAAATATTTGAGTTGTACAATTTCCTTAACAGCTTTTAAAATTGGAACAAGAGAAATATTAACTACAAAAAGAAGGAAAGAATATTTCAGCAAAGCGCTAGTTTCTTCTTTTTAGATCTGTCAGACCTCTTTGTGTGTTAGAAAGAGAAGTTGCTGAGCCCAGCAAAGTTAAAGAAGGAACTTGTGAGGGGAATGAGCAATTTAGCTGCCATCTGCATGCTCGGACAGATTTTATATTGTATTTTATGCATCAAACACATCCTGATCTATAGCAGAATATTTGTTCTTTGTGTCATTCTCTGATTTCTTGGAATGTTAGGTTAACCTCCAATTTACCTATGGTATTGTGCGCCTATGAAATGATATTACTGCCCCAATCCTTTTCTCAGAAGAGGCGAGCTAAACACGTTTCCATGGAACAGTTAGATACTGCTGTATTAATGGGACAGGCGCAGGATTCTGTGTTGCAAAGACCTGTTGCTATTCTACAAAATGCAGGACAGGGAGGAAAAGGGGAAAACACATGACATTTTTTAATGTTGGGCTCCTCTGCCTCCAGACTGTGGTACCCCCTTTACCCTGTCAATATAGAGGCTATGGGGGAATGTAATTAAAGTCGCAAAGAGCAAAACAATTTGCACCAATAAGAATAAAAATCTCGCAATGTAATATTGTTCCATAAACTGTTATTGCATTGCAAATTTTAAGAAGTGCTTCACTTCGTAATCTTTTGGAGCAAACAGAACGACTTTTTCAGTAAGAAGTTTTATTACATTTACTTCACACTGGCGCAAACTATAAAATTCGCAAACCTTCTACCCCTGTCGGAAGTGGTCACTAAACAGTTTCACAAAAGCTATTTTTAATTCGTGCAAATCAAAATTTGTATATTTGTTCCGTTACCGACTTTTATTACATTCCCCCGATAGACTCTTAAGCTGACTATACACTTTGCAACCGTCCCATATCTGTATCTATATAAAGTAGGACTTCCAGTACATGGCTCTTCAGCTGGTCTTGACAACAACAGATGAAGCGCTGCAGGTTGGTCAACAATGATATAGGGGCAGATTTACTAAAGGGCGAAGTGGCAAACGCTGGCGACAATTTGCCAGTGTTACCGCCTGCAGGGACTTCGCCAATTTATTAACGGGCGCAGGCGTCACTTCGCTAGCGAAGGAGATAGACGCTAGCGGTGATTCACAATCTATCACCAGGCGACTTTTCACTCTGGTGCAGATTTTACTGAACGTCACCTGTTTCGCCAGCTCAGACCAAGCGAAGTGCAGTGGAGTGCATAGAACTTCCTCAATCAGTGGAAAAACTTCCAAAAACGCTGGCGTCTTTTCCTTTTTTCAGGGTGATAGGCTGCAAAAGTGCTAAAAAATTTTTTTGTGTAACCAGTTTCCCCCATACATTTTCTAACATATGGAACATTATTTTACAGTGGGCTCATGTGAAAGGCATTAAAACAACTCTATTGACTTTATTAAGGTTCTTCACTTTGATTTGCTCCAGGGCCAGAACTAGGGGTAGGCAGAGTAGGCACGTGTCTAGGGCGCAAAGCTTGGGGGGCGCCCATCAGGTACCTTTAACGCTGCCTACCCCTGTCCAGTCTGGCGTTCTGTTCCATGTGCACATGCGCCTATCTGACAGCAGGCTGGTGTGCACTGTGAGGTTGCTGCCAGCACGCATGCGAGCACTCACGTATGCGATCGCTCATGTATGCGCATGCACAGTGAAGGGGGCAAAGCAGTTGGCCAGTTACCTGGGGCACCCAGCCGGTCTGGCCCAACCCTGATTTGCTTGCATTGCTGAAGTAACGCTAGTGAAAATTCGCCAGCATCTGTCAGCCAGGACGAAACGTCGCATTGCTCCCAGTGGCCTCAAAGCAGGTGTTTATTTTTATATTCCTGGCCTGGAAGCAATTTTTGGTTGTGTAAAAACCAGCTGTACTGGTCTGTCCACATAGGGGATACTACATATCCAATTATAGCCCTTATTTGGCACCCCAGGAACTTTTTCATGTTTGTGTCGCTCCCCAACTCTTTTTACAATTGAATGTTGCTCATGGGTAAAAAAAGGTTAGGGCCCCATGTGACCCTCTTGTTCATCAGCTTTCATCATGTTCACTTGTCCCGCTGTTCCCATCTTGCTTTACTGCTGCTTTCTTTCTCTACTGCCATCTTGTTTTACTATATCTGCTTTCCACACTTCATTCTACCTGCAGTTGCTGTTAATCGGGGCTTGTGATGTGCAGAACAAGGTAGATATCCCCCTATGACTAAGTGCCAAATGGGCACAAAATACATTAGGGTGATTTTTCCACATTATTTTAATGCAATCTTTTGTACTTTATTAAATTTTAGCCTGTACAGTGCAAGCTTATAAGCTACAGGTATGGGACCTGTTACCCAGAATGCTGGGGACCTGGGTCTTTCTGTTATTTGGATATTCATACCTTAAGTTTACTAAAGAATATTTAAACCCAATAGGATTGTTTTGCCTCCAATAATGATAATTATATCTTAGTTGGGATGAAGTACAATATGCTGTTTTTTATTGCAGAGAAAAAGGAAAGATCTTTTTAAAAATCTGAATTATTTTAGTAAAATGGAGTCTATTGGAGATGGCCTTCTCATAATTCAGAACCTTCAGGATAAATGGTTTACATATAATGGATCCCATACCGGTACTACAGTATTCTGCATCTCCAGCTCATGGTTTGGGACTTGGCACCTAAACCCAATGCGTATACTAGTGAGATTCTACTGCTTCTAAACAATTTACTCTTATGTCTTTATCACCATCTGAACCCCTAAAAACAAAATTCTGAATTTCATATATTTTATAAAAAAGCTGAATTAAAAATGTACTGATAAATAGACCAATGCAGGAATAATAAGGGTAAAAGAAGCACAGTAATTAAATCAGACAGGCACAGGAGTTAAATGAGTGTTGTGGTTTATGAAAAGTTATGAAAAGGCAGTAAAACAGAATAAATATAATGCATCTGTTAGTTGTTTGCTGTGGCTCACGTGACCTCCTCCTGTCTGGTCTCACCAGCGAGCATATTTAGCTAAGCAAACACAAGGAACATGAGGTCTAGTGCCATCCCGGATCCAGGAATTTGCCACTGAGGAAACATGCAGATTGCCCTGATGTTCGTTTTGTCGGCCTCATTTAAAAAATTGATATGGCTTTCCTATTGCCAATCTGTTCCTTTTATTAAATTGGCTTTAACTAATAAAACATTACAGTTTTTCATTTTAGCAGGCGTGTTACTGTTAAGCACAAAGTGTACACAGACTTCCGTGTCATAAATAGTTATTATGGAGCATTAAAAATGGTGGTATAAAGCCTTGGGGATAATTAGATTCTATGTTCTAGCTGGCCAGCTGATTTTCACAATACACCGACTGCATTAATAGGGATGGAAAAGTGCAAGAAACAACACCAAAGCCATAAATATGATGTACTGTATAAGCAGTGCTTAATAGCAATGGCAACACAGGAGAACTTATAGATGCTGTATGTTTGGCAGAATTTGTTTTTATTAATAATTCAACGGTTTTATATACCTCCAATCAGGGTTTTAGTCTCTACTTGTGGAGCTGATCAAAACCCTGCAGGTCTTACATGGGAGATGAGTCACCCCACATGGGCCCTTACCTCTCAAAAACACAATGCAATTTTGGCAATAAGAGAGGCCGAGTGAACTTTCTCTTTAATGATGGGACAATGATGCACAAAGGGATTGAACACAAGCGGCAGAAATCAAAATGCAGCATGTGCCCTAGGCCTAAGGGAAGGCTAAAGAGTTTTACAGTAGGGGAGAAAAGCATTTAACATTAATGTACAAAGGGTATACTATTTTTTCTAAAATAAATTATTTATATATTTACAGATATGTATCCCTCTAACAGGCAAAAGCCATTTGTTA
Organism: Xenopus petersii; assembly: GCA_038501925.1. Lineage (NCBI taxonomy): Eukaryota > Metazoa > Chordata > Amphibia > Anura > Pipidae > Xenopus > Xenopus petersii. The sequence goes on from CM076681.1 coordinate 117,692,359, forward strand.
TACATTTCACATTAAAGGAACAGCAACACCAAAAACTGAAAGTGTCTTAAAGGAATGACAATATAATGTGCTGTTGCCCTGCACTGGTGAAATTGGTGTGTTTGCTTCAGAAACACTACTATAGTTTATATAAACAAGCTGCTGTGTAGCCACGGGGGCAGCCATTCAAGCACAGGATACACAGTAGATAACAGATAAGTACTACTATAGTTTATATAAACAAGCTGCTGTGTAGCAATGGTGGAAATCCAAAAATGGCTATATGGCACAGGTTAAATAGTGGATAACAGATAAGTACTACTATAGTTTATATAAACAAGCTGCTGTGTAACCACCGGGGAGCCATTCAAGCACAGGATACTGGTACATAACAGATAACAAATACAGTAAGTGGTGAAGAATAATTGTATGCTACAGAGCTTATCTGTTATCTGCTGTGTATCCTTTGCCTTTTCTCTTTTTTCAGCATTGAATGGCTGCCCCCATGGCTACACAGCAGCTGATTTATATAAACTATTTACTAAAGCAAACATGTTAGTTTAACAGTGCAGCACAAAAGTACATTATATTGTCATTAGTTTTAAATATCCTTTTTTATGTTATTGTTCCTTTACCAATACTTGGTGGATCACAGATTGGACATCCCTGATTTATGTAATTCAACCCTCCTCAGGTGTGTCCCTGTCTTCTTTTTCTTTGACTTTAAGCCACCATTTCCCCCTAGAACTCATTTTGCCAACTCCTGAACCACCATGAAAAACTTGTGTCCATATTGTATAACTCACACATGGGGATTTTAATACTGTATCCTCAGTTCAGTGGTTTTGATTTGAAGCTTTTTGAGCCTTATGAGCCTACCAACCTTTCCAGTGTAATATTGGGAAAGTTTACTTTTTAAGTGCTTCATCTCCTGTGTTGGTTATTAATAGTATTTAATCAGAATGATTGATGGATGTATATGATATTCCTTATACATATGTATAAACATCACATGTATGTGTAATTTTTCACAGTTTTAGTTAAAATCTAAAAAAGAACTGAATGACATAAAAAATCTTTTGTTTCCATGCTCTTGTACCCCTACAGTCTTCCTGGCAGGCTATATGGAGGTAGTAGTTCTCCAAAAGTTCTGTTAAACTTATTTTGTAAGCGTTTATGGTTTTTTTTTTTGGGGGGGGTGATTGCCAACATGCAATCACTTGTATTACAAGTTCCATTGGTTCTTGCTATGCCCCTAAGTATGTCAGACCCCACATACCTAGTATGCGGGGTATGTATCATCCATTGCCACTATGGTTCAGTTGTTAATGTCAAACTCACTATACACAGATATTATTGTTTGAGTCAAATACATGGACATTTCTAGAGAATTCTACAATCAATATCTAAAGATATTATACAGCAGTGATCCCCAACCAGTAGCTCGTGAGCAACATGTTGCTCCCCTACCCCTTGTATGTTGCTCTCCGTAGCCTCAGAGCAGGTGCTTATTTTTGAATTCCAGGCTTGGAGGCAAGTTTTGGTTGTATAAAAACAGATGTACTGCCAAACAGAGGCTCCAGTAGGCTGCCAGTCCACATAGGGGCTACCAATAGTCAATCACAGCCCTTATTTGGCACCACCCAGGAATATTTTTCACGCTTGTGTTGCTCCCTAACTCTTTTTACATCTTAATGTTGCTCACTGGTGAAAAAGGTTGGGGACCCCTGTTATACAGTATACATTATACAGTATATTTGTCTATAGCCAGCTTAAGAAGCAACTCCGAAACCTAGACCAAAAGACTACAAGCAGAGTAGACTTTAACAGCAACTTTACTAAATATATACACATAGAAAACCATTTAAAAGGTTGTAGGCTTTAGTATTCTTTCAGATGTGTTGTATTGTACTGACTGTGAAGCAAAAGTGACAGTAAGGAAAGAACATAAGGAAGCGAGGAGAATCTTTTCTGTGTGTTTGCAAACTGTTGTATGTTTAGTATTATACCACCTGTAAAACCCAGGTAGGTAAAACCGGTTTCTCTTTTCAGTTTCTGGTTCTGTATTAATTAGAAAGTACAATCCTCAAAGTTTGGAAACACTCATAATAGAAAAGGCACAAACCAACCTGTCTCACTGTTCATAAGGTCCAGGCAATGCCTGTGTATGAAAGACAAGTTATGATTCCATCAGTGACCAGAACAGCCCAGGCAGATGGAATAGGTAAACATCAGGCTATCACATCATTCTGTTCTTGTTACACATTGTCATCTGTTCAATGGCCCCTTCTTTCCCTTATTCCATATGGCACGTTCATGTTTTTGGCACATTGTAGAGAATATTAACTCTCCCTATGGGGCACATAAAGTAAAACTATGGATATGTGCTTATAAATCAATAACTAGCACAAACCTTTCAGTGAATAATGATTTTAGTAGACACAGTCTTTTTATATAGAAAATAACATCATAAATACGGCATATTCAAGAATCGAATATAAATGACATAGCTATTTTGGGGTTTACCCCGAATGTGACCATCGGGTCTGATATAATGAATATGAAGGACCAGCTCTAGGAAATATATTAGTTCTGACCTCACACATCTCCTTTAGTGTCTGCTACAATTTTTTAAAACCATTAGGCGGGGGTGCAATGAGGCTGTGACCACAAAATACATATAGACAAATACAAGAGTCCTCTGATTCTTAATGAATCAGATGCAAGTTGAGAGTAGGACTGGCCATAACGGGAATGACTTTGAAGTAGTTGGCCAGCTTAAATATATTGGAATATATGGACAAACAATCCCTGTTTTGTTTAAAGGGTAAGGCATTTTTTAGTAGCTCAAGGCACAAAATGTCTCAATGTCCTTAATATATTGTTAATGGGTTGAGTGCAGGAGACCTTGTGTATCTGTCTATATGTATTTTGTGGTCACAGCCTCATTGCACCCCCGCCTAATGGTTTTAAAAATTAGTGGTGAGCACAATTTTCCTTAGTTTGCTACAATGGAGAATAATCTCTCTGTTGGGATTCAGCAAGGCTCTGTTCTATTATTTTTGGTGTTCATCCCTTTCAAACGAATCAATTCATAAGGCTTCCAAATGTATCTCCCTTCTCCTAATCTCAACCCAGACCACTTAAATCTCACATCTTCTTGATTGTAAGCAATATCTACCTGGATCTTCCAATGCTATCTTAAAGGGATACTGTCATGGGGAAAAATTTTTTTTCAAAATGAATCAGTTAATAGTGCTGCTTCAGCAGAATTCTGCACTGATATCCATTTCTCAAAAGAGCAAACAGATTTTTTTATATTCAATTTTGAAATCTGACATGGGGCTAGACATTTTGTCAATTTCCCAGCTGCCCCTGGTCATGTGACTTGTGCTCTGATAAACTTCAATCACTCTTTACTGCTGTACTGCAAGTTGGAGTGATATCACCCCCCCTTCCCCCCCCCCAGCAGCCAAACAAAAGAACAATGGGAAGGTAACCAGATAACAGCTCCCTAAGGCTAGGGCCACACTAGGCGATAGCGCCGCGATTTGACTCGCGGCGACTTTTCGCTGCGACTTTTAATCCGCAATCGCTGGGGAAACTTTTGCGCTGGCGTCTATGGGGAATCGCGAAAAATCGCCAGCGTAAAAACACACGCGGCGATCTTTTTTCTACTGTCGCTCGAAATTGCCTCGCTAGGCGATTTCGAGCTACAGTAGAAAAAAGATCGCTGCGTGTGTTTTTACGCCGCGATTCCCCATAGACGCCAGCGCAAAAGTTTCCCCAGCGATTGCGGATTAAAAGTCGCGGCGAAAAGTCGCCGCGAGTCAAATCGCGGCGCTATCGCCTAGTGTGGCCTTAGCCTAACACAAGATAACAGCTGCCTGGTAGATCTAAGAACAACACTCAATAGTAAAAACCCATGTCCCACTGAGACACATTCAGTTACATTGAGATGGAAAAACAGCAGCCTGCCAAAAATCATTTCTCTCCTAAAGTGCAGGCACAAGTCACATGACCAGGGGCAGCTGGGAAATTGACAAAATGTCTAGCCCCATGTCAGATTTAACATGGATAAACCTATCCAAGACAGAAATGGTTCTCTTTCCTCCACCCAATACCCATAACATACTAGAAGTATCCTTTAATGTCATTAATGTCCCCATCTCCCTCCAACCTATTCCCTTTAAGATATCCTTGATTCTTCCCCGTCCTTCAATCATAATATCTAATTAATAACTAAATCATGTTCCTTCTACCTAAGGAATATTTCTAAAATATGATAATTTATAATCTAAGATGCCATCATTCTGATTCCCTTTTGATATCACATATTGACCACTGTAAATTCAGTTGTCCTCCAGAGTCTCCTCCAGCGACACTGCCCAAGGCCATAATAAATGCTGCTGCCAGACACATACACCTAAGCAACTGCTCCTCCTCTGCCATGTGACTCTGCTCAGCACTGGCTTTCACTACCTTTCAGGATAAAATTAATTATCCTCAAAGCAATTTACAACTCTGCTCTACCCTACATGACTAAACTTATCTCCAGGTATTCACAATATCACTTGCTACACCCATCTTGTAACCTACTCTTTAGTTCAGGGCACACGGCTGATTCAGGGAGATTAGTTGCCCGGCGACAAATCTCCTCTTCTTCTTGGATTTCTTTCAAGATTACTCAGCAACTCCCTTCACTTTAGGCTACTAAAAACTGCATAAGATGCCTGTTTTTAAAATATGTTTTTAAATAGTGAATATGACATTTAAAATGTTTTTTCTTGTGATTTAACAAGCTGACATGGAGATGCCCATTTATTAAAGGTTGAATTTTAGTGGTATTAGAGCATTTTGAAACAATGATTAAATTCTATTTTTATTAAATCCTAAATGTCATGAAAGTTATTAAAATATCCCATTATAAAATGTATGAACTGAAAAAAAAACACCGAACAATGAGCTAAAACAGATGCCTCTGAAACATCTAAAAATTGGATTGGACAATTACTATCAAACAAAATCCAAAAACCTATAAAATTCTGAATGCTAAACAAATAAGTCCAATAGGATCAGTGCAGCTCCCATTGACTTCTATAGAACCTCAAATTGGAGAAGTTTTGTATAAGAGTTTTTCATGGATGTTACACTTAGGGGCCGATTCACTAAATTCGAGTGAAGGATTCGAAGTAAAAAAACTTCGAATTTCGAAGTTTTTTTTGGGCTACTTCGACCATCGAATGGGCTACTTCGACCTTCGACTACGACTACGACTTCGAATCGAAGGATTCGAACTAAAAATCGTTTGACTATTCGACTATTCGATAGTCGAAGTACTGTCTCTTTAAAAAAAACTTCAACCCCCTAGTTCGGCAGATAAAAGCTACCGAAGTCAATGTTAGCCTATGGGGAAGGTCCCCATAGGCTTGCCTAAGTTTTTTTGATCGAAGGATATTCCTTCGATCGTTGGATTAAAATCCTTCGAATCGTTCGATTAGAAGGATTTAATCGTTCGATCGAAGGAATAATCCTTCGATCGTTCGATCGAATTTTCTGCGCTAAATCCTTCGACTTCGATATTCGAAGTCGAAGGATTTCAATTCCTAGTCGAATATCGAGGGTTAATTAACCCTCGATATTCGACCCTTGATACATCTGCCCCTAAATAAATCTCACAATTTTAGAGCTCTAGTTCCAGCTTTCTATAGTAATAAAATAATTTTTTTGCAATTGCAGCATCATTTCCAGTAACCCCCCTGGTAACTATTCCAGTAACCTTCCCCATAGGCTAACATTGACTACTAGGTCGAGGTTTTTTCTTAAAGAGACAGTACTTCGACTATCGAATAGTCGAATAGTCGAATAGTCGAACGATTTTTAGTTCGAATCCTTCGAATCGCAGTCGAAGTCGTAGTCGAAGTAGCCCATTCAATGGTCGAAGTAGCGCAAAAAATACTTTGAAATTCGAAGTTTTTTTACTTCGAATCCTTCACTCAAAGTTAGTGAATCGGCCCCTTAATGTCTAAATGGGTGTATATCACCATACAATGTGCATCCCCTTTATCAGATGCAACATACCCAAGGAGCAGACAAACTTCATACAATTCAGATTTAAATGATATTTTCTCCAAACGAACAGCCTAAATGTTATATATTCTTGTAGTTATCTATTTATTTGAGTTTCCTACAATACATTTACTCTTGCATTAATGTAGCACAAAATGTTGTTGAGTCAACACATAGGGGCAGATTTACATAGGGTCGAATTTCGAGGGTTAATTAACCCTCGATATTCGACTGCCGAATGTAAATCCTTCGACTTTGAATATCGAAGTCGAAGGATTTACCGCAAATAGTTCGAACGATCGATCGAACGATTTTTCTTCGACCTAAAAAACATTAGAAAGCCTATGGGGACCTTCCCCATAGGCTAACATTGCACTTCGGTAGGTTTTAGGTGGCGAAGTAGGGGGTCGAAGTTTTTTTTAAAGAGACAGTACTTCAACTATCTAATGGTCGAATAGTCGAACGATTTTTAGTTTGAATCGATTCGAAGGTCGAAGTAGCCAATTCGATGGTCGAAGTAGCCAAAAAAACATTCGAAATTCAAAGTTTTTTTTATTCTATTCCTTCACTTGAGCTAAGTAAACGGGCCCCATAATGAGTCAGACAGTCCTACAGATAAAAAATCCCCTTGTTTTTAGAGAAGGTCAATTCCTTACAGCTAAAGATGTTTAGGCCCTGCTTGAGAAGCTAAAGCACATCATTTTTTATGCTTTAAAGTCTCCGCATTGACATGAAGCAGCTTTCTAAATGGATTACACATCCATCCTTTCATCCCCAGTCTTTAATAGAACATGCATGTTAGGCTTTATAGCAGCTTGCTACATTGTGCGGCTGCAATCGATCTAGGTGAAATACGCAGAGGCATTTTTACTGGGAACGGCCCGGAAAATATTTGCTTCCATAGCCTGTGGTGACAGCAAACATTCCCAAGCAGCATAGGCGTTGGGATGCCATAATATGTAGCACAGCTGTGACAACGCTAGTTGGTTATGGGGTTGGGGCCTGTCACAGTATGTTTACCTGCAAATGAATCTGAAAGGCCAGACTGTGTACAAGAAGGTTGAATAAATTAAATTGTAGCTTATTTAAAGAAAAGGAGCTGTATGCTGGATCTCATGGGAACAAAATGTTTATATACATTTGCAGTAACAGTCACCATGGACAAAAAATGTCCCAAGCTTTAGATTTCATGAATAATACAGCAGAAGGGCACCTACATTAAACACAGCAAACACTCCCGATGGTTTGTCAATTCATTTGCATTGTTCTGTTTGGGAGTCTGTAGGTTCCAGGTCTTGGATTTTCTTATGCAAACGGTCTGTCTTGTGTACCCATTAGGTCATTCAAGCAAATGTATAGATGTCTAGGAAAAAAGCCTTAGGTGTATACATATATATATATATAAATATCATATTTAGAGGTTCAAAAACATTTTGCCTTGTGCCAAATAAAGTTGCTAATGGTTTTACACTCTTCCATGTGTTGTATTTAGTATAATTACGTGGTAGTTCACCGTAGTAGGTTTTGCTGTGTTAGGAGATGTGTTAAAATGAAAACACAGAAAAAGATCCCAATGTGTTGTCCTCAAAGCGAAATATTTCATATAAAATAGGTTAGTACACTTGCAGTTATTAGCTGCATTTTTATAATCACAAACATAAGAATATAAATATTTTGCTATAATAAGTACTAACAATCATATAATATGAACTTGAATGATTCTAATGCTTCTATGAAGTCTGGCCAACACCAGAGTAGACTTTCTAGGCATGTATCCAGGAGCAATGAGGGAACAGCCTGAAATTTCTGGGGTCCCAAGTGTGTAGAAGGCCTACTGGAGCCCTAACTGTTGAAATATATATTTGTAAAAAAGATCTTTCTTCTAAAGCTTTTATATAGCTTGTGCAATTATTAGGTACATTTTAGAATAAATCTATATATTTTAAAATAATACTAAAATTCATATAATATGAACTTGAATGATTCTAATGTTTCTATAAAGTCTGGCCAACACTAGGGTAGACTTTCTAGACATGTATCCAGGAGCAATTGAGGAAGCAGGCCCTGAAACTGTTGGGGTTCCAGGAGCATAATGGGCATACCTCCCAACAGTCCCGAGACTAGCAATTCACCTTCATTAGCAAAATTGTTATAAACAAATAAAACATGGCCCTAGAACGCCCAGTAATATGCTCAAACTTTCATAACCTGCCAAATTTTGTAAAATGGACATGGTAATTAGGGGGTGTAGCCATAAAATGGGCGTGGTCAAAAATTCTCAATGTTACATCTGCAGATCTTTTAGTCCCTTTTTCCATTTTTCAGTTGTAGTCTTCCGAACCAAACCCAGCTCCCACCACCCGCCCGGACCCAACTTCCAGGTTCCTTTTATAGACCTGCTCGATGATGTCACAAAAGGGGCGGGGGCAACCAGGGGCGTGGCTATAAAACCGGAAGTCGGAAGCTGGCACTGCAAGGTGGCGGGGAGAGCAGGGAAGAGCTGGACCCGGACCTGGCCGCCACCTGGAAATGGGGGATGCGAGGTCAGGCCGAAACTGACTGACCCACTGGTAAACCCGTGGGTTCCGCGGGTTTTGGGCTGGCCTGAACATCACTAGTTGGGAAGTATGCTGATGGGGCCCTGACTGACATACTGTTAAATATATATATATTTGTCTGACAGATCTTTCTCCTAAAGCTTTGGTGATCCCTAAAATCATTTTGCAGTGGGGTCTAGTAACTTTCATTGTGTGGGTGACTGCCTACTTGTCCTAAAAAGTAAAGGTCACGGGTGTGGTGAGGTGGCCAGTGATGTGAGTGAAATGTCCCACTCAGGTAGCACCTCTGTATTAGATAACTTCAGTACATTAAGCCATAGTTGGTTGGGATTCTCAGTTCTGATATACAGGTATGGAATTGGTTATCCAGAAACCTGTTATCCAGAAAGCTTCTAATTATGGAAAGGCCTTCTCCCATAGACTCCGTTATAATAATCAAATAATCCAAATTTTGAAAAATGATTTCCTTTTTCTCTATAATATTAAAACAGTACCTTGTACTTGATCCAAACTAAGATAGAATTGATCCTTATTTAGGGGGTTATTTACTAAACTTCGAATGCAAAAATCACGAAAAATTTGTGAATTTTTTTTTCATAAAATCAAACTTTTAAAATATCACGATTTTTTTGGGAATTTATTAAAACCTGAAGATGGAAAAGTTTGAATCTGAAAATCCAGCATATCAGACCTGTCGAGGTTGCATATAAGTTAATGGGAGAAGTCCCAATGTTTTTTTGATGAGCGCTGGGTTTCATGCAATACCCCGAAGTTTTCGGGTGAAAATTCTGATAAAAATCGTGAAAATCGTATGAAAAAAATCCGAAAAAATAATGAAGATCTGATTTTTTTTTCCCCGCAAAGCAAATTTTCAGGAAAATATAATAATAAATGAGCGTAAAAAGCCCAAGCGGATTTGATCGGTGTTTGTAGCAGAAAATATTCAGATAAATTCAGACTTTGATAAATAACCCCCTAAATATATGAAGATCCAAATTACAGAAAGATCCATTATCTGAAAAATCCCAGGGCACAAGCATGATGGCTAACAGGTCTCATACCTGTACCTAGCGACATGGAACCATGGAGACCTGTACAGAGCCGGGCCACACTGCGCAGGCGCCCTAGGCAACCTGGGCCGACGCTGCGCCTGCTGAATGTGGGCATGCTCAAGTTGACGCTGGCGCGCATGCGTGTGTTAACGCCAGCGTGCATGCGCAGAAGTGGTAATCGGCGTGCGCACATGCGCAGAAGCATCAATCATGTGCAAGAAGACGGGGAATGAGAGGACCGGACATGGGGTAGGCGACAGAGCAGGTACGTGCCTGGCGCCCCCCCAGCTTTGCGCCCTAGGCACGTGCCTACTCTGCCTACCCCTAGTTCCGGCCCTGTACCTGTATCTTATAAATTCAGCTGTTACTCACTATTTCCTTCAGTGTTATAACTAGATGCTACAGAGCCCCACAGCAAATTCAATGTAGGGCCCCAAAATATTGATAAGTTGGACTAGTCTACCAAATATTAAAATTGCTCAGTAATTAGGGTCTTACTGGGGCCCTACACTCAGGCCCAGGGTCTGTTTCCTCTGTAGTTATGCCTCTCATTTTCTTTCTTGCCCACTGTCTCCCATTGTATATAATGTGCCAGTACCCGCTGTCTCTTACTGAGTATAATGTGCCAGATCTATCTATCTATCTATCTATCTATCTATCTATCTATCTATCTATCTATCTATCTATCTATCATCTATCTATCTATCTATCTATCTATCTATCTATCATCTATCTCTCTATCTATCTATCTATCTATCTATCTATCTATCTATCTATCGCTCTCTCTGTCTCTATCTATCTATCTATCTCTCTCTCTCTCTCTCTCTCTCTCTCTCCCTCCCTCTCTCTCTGTCTCTATCTCTCTCTCTCTCTCTCTCTGTCTCTATCTATCTCTCTCTCTCTCTCTCTCTATCTGTCTATATCTATCTATCTATCTATCTATCTATCTATCTATCTATCTATCTATCTATCTATCTCTCTCTCTCTCTCTCTCTCTCTCTCTCTCTCTCTCTCTCTCTCTCTATCTCTATCTATCTATCTATCTATCTATCTATCTATCTATCTATCTATCACTGCTTATATTTTGGGGAAAAAAACTACTGCTATATTAGCCCATACCTGATGGGGTAAAAGAAATTCAGGGTGACCGGTTAGCCAGTATATAGTAAACTTTAGCCTCTCCAAACAAAAAAATCACCCTCTGCCTATGAAGGGAGATGAACCATTTTCCACAATAAGTGAAAATAAAATAAAATAATGGCAATTAATCAGAAATGGCAATAGAAGAGGAGTAGAAAAATAATTAGAAATAAAAATCAAGGACCACCAAATCATTAAGCCTGTAATTAAGCTATTTTGTACTTTCTGTAACACAAATTCTGGACTTGGATTTCAATAGTTTTGCCAGCAGCAGTTTTTAAAATGCAAAATTAAATCTACTTGATATTCTACAAGGGGCTTGGGTGATAGGAACTGTGCAGGTTGATATATTATTTATTATATGGAATTATTTATGCAGCAGATGTATTGCCTGTATGTATGGGATTTGTGCAGTTCTCATTCTTGTATGGCTGACGTACAGAAATAAAGGACAAAAACAAATTTGCATGCATGAGCCATGTAATGAGTTTCCCAGGTCTTTTTATTATCAAAGCTTTGCACTGGTGATTAAAGGTCAAACCTATAAAGCTAATACCCCTGAACACAAAAACATGGCAGGCAGATACCTTTACATAAGTGAAGCATAATATCCTGGAATTAAAAGATTAAAAAATGGCAAATCAGCAAATGGAACCAAAGACTTAAATGATGTAAATAATTGAATATGTCTATGAAGGTTAATAAGAAGATATTATTCCATCATGGGCATGTATAGAGCAAAGATTTTGATTATTCTCTCTTATTAAGAATATAAATATGCCTCTAAATACAAACCTTATGCCAGGTATGTAGTCTAATGAACAACCTCTATTTCTACATATCTTTCATGAATGGAAACAGGCAATGCTAAACAGAAAGCCATGCTTGTATATTGTATACACTATCCCTGATAACTGCCATTTATTTGGCAATGGTTATAAAATATTAAGGCAATGAAATGGCAGTGAAACAGTTCCCCAATTCCAGTTTCTAGAAAAAGATCTTTGCCAAATATGGGCACAGGATGAGGTTTAATCAAATCCATTCCATCAAGTCTGAATACCAACAGGTGATTGTGTAATTGGATCATCCTAATATGGCTAGTGATGGGCGAATTTGCATCTCGTTTTTGACGCCGGCGACTGTTTTCTTGACGCCGGCGTCTGTTTTCTTGACGCCGGCAGCCTTTTTTTGACACCGGCGAATTTTCGTGGGCGTTTCGCGAATTTATTTGCTGGTGGTGAATCACGCAAATTCATGACGAATTCGCGCCTGGCGAATAAATTCGCCCATCACTAAATATGGCTCAAAACCTGGGTTGAGAAATCTGCTCATTTTGTGTCCGTGCAAAACAGATCTTTCTGTATTTTGGACAACTTTACAAATGCAGCTAAATATGAAAAGAAAACACACTGACAATATTAAGGAAGTCTTACTCCTAAACTAGACATAAACAAGGCATTTTAGTTATATTGGAAGGTCTTAACTTGGGGTAATGTTCAAAAGAGGTGTTTGCAATACTACATATTCAGAAATATTTCTGTGGTTCTTGGAAGATTAGAAAAAGTCCCGGTGGGCCCAAGTGTCAGTGGGCCCTCATGCTGCTAAACATTTGGCCTATTTCATGGCAATTCCCTATTTTTATGAGAAAAAAGAGGCTAAATAGTTGGAAAAATAGAGTATAGTATGTAAAGGAAAGAGACTAGGAGAATAGAGACGGAAGAATAATAGTAATAAGGGTGGGCCCCTGGTCTAAGATTAATTGGTGGGCCCCATGTCAAACGTTTTTGGATGGGCCCTGGTGTCCCAGTCCGACACTGAGTGTTAAGAAGGCATATAGTCCTATCCAGGTCTGGTCTGAGAATCAAAATAGGCCCTGGCATTTCCGGCACACAAAGGCCCAAACATCCCACACAGAGTCCCACTACCAGCCCAAAAAACATTGACCGACTATGGCATTTTACAGCAGCCCCTCTGGCATTTGCCAGAACCCACAGATTGCCAGTCCGGGCCTGCCCCTACCTAAATCAGTATGTTATCCAACACAGTTTTCTGTGTATTTATTATATTATGTCAAAAGTTCTATTGTATAAACTTAACAGTAGAGATTACTGCTAAGCCTAGCTGAGGGGTTCTGTTCCAGGCAAGTTTTATTTCCGATATCCACACAACAGAACCCACATCATTCTGCTGCTCTGTCAGTTGATTTAGGGGCATGTTGCAGGATTGTGGCAAACGAGGCCTTTTGTTTCCACATTTTACAATACAACAATGCTGCCCACACTGCGTAGCTGCGAATACCCACCAACAATACCTGCGATTCTTTCTGTGAGGGAAGAGATTTATTAAGATATATTGATTGAGCCATTGCCCAAATGTTTTAGCTTCTGAAATCCTTTGTAGCTCGAACTTGGCAAATGGCTCGAGGGGCCAAATCATTGTGACAGTAGATTAATAAATCTGTTCACTAGCTACAAAAAGTGTACAGTGGCAGGTGTTTTTGTGCGCTCTGTGTATTACACAAACATACAAACACTCCCTCCCCCTCCTAAAGCACATTTCCATATTATGCATTTCTAGGTGATATTATGACATTTGGTTACATGTCCCTGTAAGTTGACATCTTGGATTTCAGGGCTGACCAACTGCTTTGAATCAATAGACACATAAAACTTCCATAGCTGTATTTTACACTTAGGGGCAGATTTTCTAAGGTTTGAATGGTAAATTCAAATTTTCAAATAATTTTTTTCATCAAAACGGACAATTTCCAATTTAAAACCACCAAAAAGTAATATGGAGCAGGCACTCAAATGAAGGCGATCTTCCAGCAAGTTGTAGAAGCAAAGTGGAGAAGTTTATTGTGTCCACAGCCTTTTGCGTTTCGTGTTACAAACACTTGGGGGCAGATTTATCAAGGGTCGAGGTTATTTTTCGAATGAAAGAAATTTGAATTTCGAGCTATTTTTTGTGCACTTCGACTAGGGAATAGTCCAAATTTGATTTGAATTTGAAAAAAAATTTAAAAATGTACTGGCTCTTTAAAAATTCGACTTCGACTATTCGCCATCTAAAACCTGCCGAATTGCTGTTTTAGCCTATGGGGGACCTCCTAGAACCTACTTGGAGTCAATTGGTGGACTTTGAAAAATGAAAGTTTTTTTGGGAAAAACTTTGAATCGAATTCGATCGAATACGATATTCCTTCGATTCGTCCGATTCAAATTCGTCCAAATACGGACCTATTCGATCTAAAACTGACCTATTCATCCAAGAAAAACCTTCAACTTAATTTCGGTTGGTCTTTTTGAATTCGAACTTCGAAGTTTTTTCAATTCGAAATTGGACCCTTGATAAATATGCCCCTTAGTAAGTGTTTGTAACACAAAACGCATAAGGCTTTTTTTTTTTAATCCCCTGCCACCAATGTCTTATTTTAATACTCTATAGGCCCCTACCACCAATTTTTTTTAACTTGTAAGGAGGCCCTGTCGCCAAGGTTTTTTAAAAAAATATTCTTGGGGCCCCAATTTTTTTAACTTGTAAGGGGGGCCCTGGCGCCAAGGTTTTTTTTAAAAAAATATTCTTGGGGCCCCAATTTTTTTAACTTATAAGGGGGCCCTGGCGCCACGGTTTTTTTAAAAAAATATTCTTGGGGCCCCAATTTTTTTGCCTTGTAAGGGGGGTCCTGGCACCAATGTTTTTGTAACCTATATTATGATTGGCAGCATTGCCCCTCTTGTTAAGGTTCACTGAGAGGGGAACGGACGTCAGTTAAAATCAAGAGGGAAATGTCAAAAATGCCTTCAATTACAGATCATTCTCTTCCAAACAAAAGCAAGTCATGGAATTTTTGTACAGCCTCGTTAATGTGTGATTGAGTCGGGCTGAGCACTCAGACAATACCCTGTGTCCATCAATGTTTAAATGTCTCCTAGAACGTTCTGGCAGAATGTATCTCCATTGTGAAATTGGAAAGGGCCAATCTGTGTTTACGTAGCCTTGGATCACCCACAGTAATTTTGTCCAAAGAATGTTGAGTACTTTATAGCTGAAAAAGAATGGCACTGACAATCTTCACATTCCCAAATCATCAGCTCCCTGGGGTTAAAAACAAACACAGACTACCTTGCGTAGGAAATAACGTTCTCCTTGTTATGCAGATACTTCCCAAGGAGAACCAAAAACACTTCCTGGCCTATTGCAGATCCAGCTGCCGATTGTTCCTCTGTTCCCAAACACATAGCACTGGTGGTGATTGTGTACTGTATTTCAGGTGCACAAACAGACTGCTGGAGTGGGCAGAGAATACAGTCAGCTTTTGATGGGTGGCAACTTAAAAAGTTGTGTATTTAAAGTTGAGCATGTCTAAGTCGTATGCTGATTTGTTGTCCTCTTTATTGCATACAGTTTGGAGGAATGGACAAACACATGCTCATTCACATTTTAGTTCAAACGCTTAAGTCACAACTGGGTAAAGGGAAACCGCCATAACCAAGAAGATTCTAGGTCAAATGTACATCTCTTCAAATATATAACATTAATAGAAATCCCCAACCACCACGAGACTCTGCATTCGCTATTTCCATAGCTGAAAACAATGCACATGGTGAAGCTGCAAGGATGGATACCTTGAAAATGTAGTCTGTGTTGTCTGGGGTGGACTTATGTTCAACTCATCCTTTAATACAGCGCTGCAGGGTCAGCAGCTGCATCGTGTCCCACTGCAAGGGGTAGAATGCGTCTAGGACATTGCCATCCCCTTGAATGCCTGTGACCTGTTCATCATTTACAAGGCACATCTAGACACCATTCTATATAATGTCTATAATGCCTTGCAGGGGAATTTTAGCCTTGAGGCAAGGTGAAAACCTCGCTCCAAGCAGCATATAGTTGCTACTGCTAACTTCATGAACAAAGATGGTTTTTTTGAACTTACAGTGAGGACAGTGTCGGACTGGGACACCAGTGGCCCACCAAAAACCTTAGACCAGGGGCCCACCGTAAAACCTTAGACCAGGGGGCCCACTCTCAGTACTAATTTTCTTTATCTCCTCAATCAACCTCTATTCTCCTGGTTTGTTTTCTTTACATACTATAATCTATTATTCCTTCCATTTAGCCTCTTTGTTCTCATAGAATAGTTAGAATAGAATGTTTAGCAGCATGAGGGCCCACTGACACCTGGGCCCACCGGGAGTTTTCCTGGTATCCCGATGGGCCAGTCCGACATTGAGTGAGGACCACACTAACCCTGCTTTGACTGTGTCAACAGACCTAGAATCAGCCTTTGCACCTACTCTGAAAGCCATAACTGGGAAATTACTCCAGAATCTATGCAACTGGTCAGGGGACAAGTTCAGTTTATTAGTAGTTTATTGCATGCTAATTGAAAATGAACCCATACGAATATATGTTTTTTGGGGAATATTCGTTTCCTGACCTTACTGGCCCTTTATATTTTGGAAAAAAAAATAAAGGCTTTTTTTTCTTCTAGTCCAGCATCCATATACTGCATGTGGGCAAAGTAGATTTTGTAAAATCCCAGATGCACTTGTAATTATAATAGGGCGAAGAGAATTGCATGCAAAATTCCCTGAAAAAAATTCCCTGCACACCCAATCCATTTGTATCAGCTGTTGGAATATCACAGAGTTTTCTACCATATATATTCTAAGGCATAGTAAAGCTGAGTGGCAATAGTATTCGAGTTATATAACTTCGGGGACCATCAGACCATGTTTTCACCTTAAGGGGAGGTTGCAGTCCATACTAAAGAAAGTCTCAAACAGTAAGATAAATCAACACTACTGTACACAAAAGCCATAAAGGCACAACAGCTTCACCTGACATATGGTTATGCTTTCCTAATTAATTGGGTCTCCTGTGTGGCTTATCCTCAATATACTTCCCTACACCTTTAGGCTAGGGTCACACAAGGCCAAAATCAGCCTGCTGAAATCTGCATGCTGATATGAGCCCCAACACCTTGCAGCAGCCTCCCTCTCAATTCATGTCCATTGAGAAGGCTCCGGCACAAAATTTCTGCACAAAATGCAAAGTCTGTTGTTTCTTCAAAATCCACAGGGCGTGTTTATGCTGGGGCCAACACAGTGGTCTCCGGAAGCAAACAGGAGAGGAAGGGTCCTGTGTGGCCCTACCTAAAGGTGTAGGAAAGTATATTGAGGATAAGACACAGAGCATGGAAGCCCCAATGTCAGCAAGCTGATTTTGGCCCTTGCCAGAATGCAGTATCTTGGGTCAGGGACATCTACAGTTGTTGGAAAGGACAAGTTGGTCACATTATAATAAAAATTAGGTGTTTTTATGTCATGTGGCTTTTGAGAAAGTGTCTGGTAGCCGCAAAACGTGTCAAGCACGTGGTATAAGGGGAGGATAATTTAAGCTCCTGTATCTTAACAATATAAGTATGAATATAAATGAATAAAAGACTGGTTTTATTGGAATAAATCCCGCTGGTGATCCGTATCTTCCTTGCTTCTACGATTTAATGAGGCCTTCCAGGGGCTGTTTGGTATGTTTTAACACCGCGTGGAGAGAAGTTGGAGGAGTGCTCCTGATTTAAAATCTTTTGCCCTTTAGCTGTTGTTATAATGGTGGATTTGAGTTAAGGCTTGGTGGTTCCGCAACAAAGATATAAAACGTGTAATTTGCAAGTTCAGTGAACAAAGTGCAATTTCGGGTACAATAGCCGTGTATTTTTCTTCACAATGCAGCTTTACTCAACAGAATTTCAGGGTGATTGTAGTCACCAGCAAGAGATGTGCCTAATGCGATTGCAGCCGATTGGTTAAAATTGCACGACTCAGAATCAACTGTGCTGAAAATGATCGGCGTCCAGTTGGTAAAAATTCAGGATTTTGACATGAGAGTGACCTATTCGCTTGGCTCCGCACCTCCACCTCCATACATGGCAGTAGCTCCGGAGTTCCCCAGCGCCAAAAAGCATAACTGCTCTTGATTCAAAACAGGAGGCAGGATAAACTGAGAGGCATCACGCATGTTTATATGGAAATGCAAGGAGCACCTATTGACGCAAATCATTATTTTTAGTGCAATGACTGTGGGGAAATTTGCATGGCTGTAAGCCTGTAACTGAGCTAGCACTCATAAATGATCCCCTTAGTGTTACTAAAGGAGGGCAGTCACCTCTATTTGCACACGAGGCATCTCTATCAGTGATAGTCAGGAACAGATCATGCCATTATATTTGGGGCCCAAGTAAATTGTCTCTGCAGAAGGCAACATGGCAGCTTAATGGTCAAAAATAAAATGAAGACATTCTCTGTGTTTACCATAAGCAATGGCATCACACTTTAATTACATTTTCTCTGTTCTGGAATAAATGGCTCCAGCTCAGAAAATAATTGCGTAAATTGTATGATTCTCCTTGCATGCAATTTTCATTTCGTATTATGTTTTCAGAAATATTAAACGTTGTTAACAATCATTGAAAGTTATTCACTTTTTGAGAAATCTACCCTAGTAAAGCAGAATAGCTTTGTGGATTTACAAGAACTGCGTTGCTAGAACCTGCAAGCCATCTTGTGGCTGCCTAAGAGAACTACAGATTATAGCTTAAAGGGTCTACTATCATGGGAAAACATGTTTTTTCCAAAATGCATCAGTTAAAGGGCATGTAAAGTCTAAAATAGAATAAGGCTAGAAATGCTGTATTTTGTATACTAAATATAAACATGAACTTACTGCACCACAAGCCTAATCAAACAAATAATTTATGCTTTCAAAGTTGGCTACAGGGGGTCACCATCTAGTAACTTTTTTATACATCTTTGCAAGACTAAGACTGTGCACATGCTCAGTGTGGTCTGGGCTGCTTAGGGATTGTCATAAACAAAGCTGCTTGAGTTCTGCATGGCTGGTAAATAAGGTGGGGGCTCCCCCTGCTGTTCATAAGTATGATTGTTTCCCTACTCCGCAGTTAGGGACAATCTGACAATTCCTATCCACAGCAGTAAATGACGGGAGAATTTCACTGCATACAGTCAGGTGTCTTATAAAAACAGTACACATTTTTAACTAAAGTATATTGGTGATAGGTTTCTTTTTCATTAAAGAAAGTAAAAATGGGCTTTTATTTTTTTGCCTTTACATGCCCTTCAATAGTGCTGCTATAGCAGACTTCTCCACTGAAATCCATTTATCAAAAGAGTAACCAGATTTGTTAAATTTAATTTTAAATCTAGACTTATTGTTGGTTTCCCAGGTGCCCCCAGTCATTTGACTTGTGCTCTGATAAACTTCAGTCACTCTTTACTGCTGTACTGCAAATTGGAGTGATATCAACCACCACCCCAGCAGCCCATCAGCAGAACAGTGGGAAGGTAATCAGATAACAGCTGGTAGATCTAAGAACAGCACTTGTGTTCCACTGTGACTCCTTCAGTTACACTGAGTATGAGAAACAACAGCCTGCCAGAAAGCAGTTCCATACCAGCCTAAAGTGCTGGCTCTTTCTGAAAGCACATGACCAGGCAAAATTACGTAAGATGCACCTACACACCAATATTACAACTAAAAAAAATAAACTTGTTGGGTTGGGAATTAAATTTGACATAGAAGAGTGAATTATTATGTAAACAGTGTAATTTAGAAATAAAAATACACCATAAAAAAACACGACAGAATCCCTTTAATACTATTTATGGTTACCTGTGACATCAGTATGGTTTGCAATTATATTATTAATACACATATATAGAAAGTGCCAACATATTCCACAGCACTGTACAATAAATATGTGCATACAGATTCACATACAAAAACATACCTTATACAAGAGGTAAAGGGGGCCCTGCCCAAAAGCTAATATCATTTTTAATTTCATAGCACCTATAAAGTTTCTTATTTATTCTAGGCCCTGTGAGTAAATTGCAATGGTACACTCTGCACCCCTCTAGCCAAAAAGGGATTTTAACTTTTAGTATATCGTAGAATGTTCAATGGTAAAAACTTTTCAACTGGTGTTATTGTTTTTCGGATTATGGTTCTACCTTCTTCCCACTTTCAGCTGAGGTCACTGACCCAGGAAGAGAAAAAAAAAAGACTTATGAGGGTACAATTTCATGGTTGTTTGTATTTTTTCTTCTTTCTATGCAGGCCCTCTCCAATTCATATTTCTGTCTCTCATTCAAGCCACTGCCTGGTTGCTATGGTTAACTGTATCCTGGCCCTTAGGGTTATGGTGGATTGCCAAAGCTACTCTTCTATTTTATATATGTATATTACATTCATATATTTTTGTATGCCTTAAATAAATATTTAGAATCACTTGGGTTCGAAGAGGTAAACATCACCTACATAGTGTAGAGACAGAAGGAAAAAGAAGCTTATTGGTACATGTACTCTAGTACTGCTGGAACGTTACATAGGTGATATTATATATCTTACAACTTCTGTTTACATTAGATCCAAACTCTTCATTTTAATCATGTAAAAAAAAAATAGGTTAGTTTATTAAGGGGTGAAAAGACAAAATTGTGGCACACGGGATCTGATGTAGTCCTCCAGCCTAGAACAGAGAGTGTCTAATAAATGACAGTTGCCCTATTGTATTGTCACAGAACAGCAAAATGTTGGACCTACCTGTACAAAGGCATCTGTCTGTCACAGCTCCAAGTGAATGGCTGACATGGAGCTTTCCATTAATAGGTTTTTTTGGAGCTGGGGCAAGTGGAGATGGGCTTGTCTACTCAGTTTTTTTTATGGAAGGCAGTGGTGGAAGAATCTGCCCTGTATAAGTCAAATGCGGCTGGCCCGACCTTGCACCCCAATTCCGCACAACAACACTGCCGGCTTCTTACTTCCAGTTTTATAGCCGCACGCCTGCTCACCCCGCCCCTTTTGTGACATCATAGGCAGGGCAGGTCAGCGTGGGTTTATAGAAGGAACCCGGAAGTCGGGCGGGCACGGGTGTTGGGAGGCCGGGTCCGTGTCTAGATATTTATTATAAACACCCCTTTGAACACAAAATTCTCTAAAATGAAATAAGACTGCTTTACTATGTGGGCAGGAGTGAGTGGAGCAAAGGAGGGGCACCCTCAGTAGGTACTGTGTGACAACTACATTGTCCTTCATTTTGCCATCACTTTAGATGGTCAGCCTGCTGACAAAGAAATGGGACATCAAGTGCAGATCAAGCACCGACAGATGGAAAACGTAATCCATGGGTTTCCTCCTTTAGGTATAATACATCAATCTCATCCACCAAGATATGGTGTGTTTGGGGGAGGGGGTGTGCCTTATACAAACTTTCTCCAACTCTGCAGAACCAGTGGCTGCAGCAAAATAATCCCCCAAATAGAATCCCAATTTATCTGTTAAAATGTGGCTCCATAATCTTTGTCCCTGCAGCTGGACTTGGAAACATTGCAGAGAATGTAAAGATAAAATCCAATACAAATCTCTACACAATAGCTGACTGCCCTACAGGGAAACAAAGCGGCTTGAGTTCTGCACAGCTGGGAAGTAAGGCGAGGGCTCCCCCTGCTGTTCATAAGTATGATTGTTTCCCCGCAGAGCAGTTAGGGACCGTCTAACAATCCCTATTCACAGCAGTAAATGAAGGGGGGATTTCAATGCATACAGTCAGGTTTTTTACAAAAACGGTAGACATTTTTTAAAGTATGTGGAAGTGTGATTAGGTTTTTTTAGCCTTTACATGCCCTTTAAGGACTTAAACCACCAGATGCTTGGATTAACCCATAAAAATAAAAGGCAATGCAGATTACATTAAGGGGCCCCTTGTATATATAATCCCAATCATATATAAATTAAACGTTCCCAACGTATATTGGATGTATAGGTGTAATTCTGCAGATACATTGGTTGATCCCAAAAGGCAAAAAGTAAATATGTATACACAGCAAGGATTTTAATGCAACATTATTTAAATCTTGCCATCTTTATGATGCTGTAGAGGTAATTATGTGATCCAATTATAGTGCTAATTGCCATCCAGATAATATGGATAAACCAGTCTAATGTGCTGTAGTTGATGGAGCAATTAGGGAATCTCCGTTCCCATATACAATTAGCTCAGAGACGGTAGTTTAAAGTACAAATTAAGATATTCAAGTGTGATTTATGTCCTGACACACTGTTCATGAATAATAAATCTCCATATTTAGTAGGGATGCACCAAATCCAGGATTCCGCCTTTATCAGCAGGATTCGGATTTGGGCGAATCTAATCCAAATCCTCATTTGCATATGCAAATGAGGATTTGGTTTCGGTATTCGACCGAAGCTTTCACAAAGGATTCGGCCGAATCCAAAATATAGTGGATTCGGTGCATCCGTAATATTTAGATACTGAACAGCATTAGTACTTTTAGTTCAACTGTCATTTTCCATTGTTTAATAGTGATGTGCAGGGACCCACACTTAAGTCGCCCACTCCAATTCTCTGATGTCATGAGAGGGGGCAGGGCAAGGGCGCGTCTATAATCAAAGACCACTGGAAGAAGAATCGGGATGGCTGCGGGAGGGGAGAGCAGAAGAAGAGCTCTCCCCTAACCGGCCCAACCACCAGGTTTTGGACCAGCCTGTGCATCACTAGTGTCTAATGAAAGAAATGCCGCATGCACCAAAATGCCCAATAAAAAGGAACAAATTGGCTCATGTGCCTCAGGTGCACTCAAAATTGCCTCCAACTACATCTCTAGAGATGCACCAAATTCAGGATTCTGCCAAATCCAGACACTACAAACTACAATGAGAAAGGTTCAGAATTCGACAAAGTCACAGAAAGAAGAATTTGTTGCCTCCCTAGTGTGTAGGAGGGACCTACAGTTCACACAATAGTTCATGTTTACAGTGAGGAAAAGCAGATCCACTTGGGGTGCCAGTTTTTTTTTTATCCCCTTCACAGTGAATTGATTCACTAACCAGGAGCACTGGCCCAGGACTGCGATACTTTTCAGCCATCTTTGACTATATAATCACTATACCAAGGTCCCTGCAAGTGGTAACTGCCAGGGCATCAAACAGGAAGTGATGGTGTTGCAAACCAGAAGTGTCATCATCAAAAGTGGGTGGAGCAGAAAAGTTTTGTAAAACTTTAAATGGAGTAAAATATAGACAATATTACATAAGAAATTTGGATGAGACCCGCACCTGAAAACCCTGGGTGCCTGCTTTTTTTGCGAGTAACCCACGGGTACCCGACCGGCTGCAGGACTCTACCATCCCCCTCCTCAATTTGACATCCAAGCTTGAATGAAAGTGACAGAAACCCTAAGGCAGCCCACCCCCCCCCCGGCCCATTTCAACAAAATCAAACCAAAAACTTTTTGGAATTACAGGGTCATTTTAATTCCTGAATTTGTACAGTTCAATAATATCACCACATGTATACAAATGGTGGAAAACAAGTACAGTGGTATTTCATACAAAATAAATTTCTGTTTTATGGAAAAAAAAAACCTATACTTCATATCTACACAGACAGCCCATCTTTCCAAATCGCTAAAATCAAATTGAAAACTACAAAAAAAAAAAAAATCTCCAAAAACTGGGAAAAATTAATGAAAACTATTTCCAGGAGCAATAAACCCAGAACGTAGGGGACAAGGGGTAACTGATGTGGAAGATTGCAGCTGGTATTGGATCTCTTAAAACAGGAAATCAGGATAAGGGGGAGAATGGCTCGGGGAAGGGGGTTCTTATTGAGGATGATCGCAGATCATATATGGGTGAATATTAAAATATTTACAGTTGGTGAAACGCGGTTTGTTTTTGCTTTTCAAAAATGAGCATCTGGCTCCACTGATGCGTGTTTGTTGCGCAATGCATTTACATCCATGGAATGTGCAGTCAATCAGGATCTAGAAAAAGCGTTTCAGAAAAATTAGCGTTCAGATTGCACAGATTTATGGAGCTGCATATATGGACTGTCTCAAATTCATTGACTTTTAAGCCAGAAAAAAGGATTTTGAATCATATTGCAAAACTTGTATTTTCCTGACGTTAACCCTTTGGTATATATAGTTCTCCGTCGAGTATGTGGGTCACACCAAGGAAGCTGAGTGCAATGACAAACAAATGGGTTTGGGTCTAACACTGCAAGAGATCGAGGCACTGGTTTAGAGGTCGCCGGAGGGATTCCAGACACGGGTTTTGGAAGCTACTGATCCTTGGCGGCAGTTATTTCTGAAAGTGCCGGACACAGGACGGGCTGCTTGGAACAAAACTGTCCATTTTGACTTCAGCTTTTGTTTTTTTTTAGTAAAATACACACTGAAAAGTTTTTTTTTCCCGTTTTTTTTCTTTTTTAGATTTTAAAATTGAACATGCACTACAATGCTGCATTGGCTACCTTCCCACCCAAACTATGGGAGACTTGGTGTTACATTTACAAAGAATGGTCCCGAGGCTGTATCCTAAAGGTTTCATTTCTTTAATAACGGATTTTGTTTCCCTTCAACGGACATTAAAAATTGGCAATTGATAAAAGACTATGGCCAGCACCATTTAAAAAAAAAAAAAAATGAAAGATTACTGGGTGTGCAACTGAAAGCGTCTTGCTTTTATTTCGGGAGAGGACTAACATCTTTGGGCAAACCTGCAACATTGCATTTTAGTATTAATGTTCCACTTTGCCCCCTTCTCAAACACAAGATGCGTGTTGCATTCAAGCCGTTGTAGGTTGTAGTCGTAACTAACCCACCCTGAAATACTAGAAAGGTTCCATGGAAGCTTGGCGCTATCGCTCTGCCACAGCTGTTTGGCTATGTCCACACGGTTTCAAGAGGGGGAGCTGATTCACTAAGCTTATGAACATCAGTTGCGTCATTGAAGAATCCCCAAACAATATCTGTCAGCTTTGTTTTATGAACCAAGACGAGGTCTTTTTCTAGGGGATGTGTCTTCCTCCTCTTCTTCATCTTCATCATCTGGATAATCCACTAGGCCGATGAGACTCCCCTGGTAACGATAACGTGCGACAATGTCAACAGAAAGCTTAAATAAAAAGTGCACATTAAAGCGATACCGACACTAAAAAAATACTTTTTAAAATATGAATGTACATTAAAAGTTACCTATAGGTCATGTTGATCGTTTTTTGCGGAGAGGTTTGTTTTTGTAAGTAATTGTTAAAGTTACTAAACCTGACTGTTTTGCCAACCTGACTGTCCCAGCTCAGCCTGTCCATTAAAGTTTCTAATGCTAACAGACTCCTGCTGCACAAATATGGCAGCCCCCTCATACAGGAACATGGGCATCAGACAGGTAACGTAAAAGCATTGGGCAAATACTTTATGGCAAAGTTATAAATACCGTAGCTTTCAAAGGCAATATTATATATGTAAAAAAGTTAAATTTCTGGTGTCAGCATCTCTTTAAGGGGGTTATTTATCAAAGGTAGAATTTGTGATTTTTTTTTTTATTAATCTAATAAATTCAAATGTACTCACAACTCGAATGGGAGGTTATGTATGTAAATTCATATGTACTCACAACTCGAATGGGAGGTTATATATGGAAAAACTCGGATGTCTAATATTGGATTGAATAGTCCCGACCCGAAAATTCAAACCAAATTTGAATTAAGTTTTCCTCCGAAAAAAAATTTGAATGTCAGGAATGAAGGTCATTGAAAAGTGAAAATTTGAACCTTAAAGGGATTCTGTCTTGATTTTTATCGTGTAGTTTTTATTTCTAAATTACACTGCAAATAATTCACTCTACATTATAAAATCTCATTTCTGAACCAGTAAGTGTTTTCTTTTAGTTGTAATATTGGTGTGTAGGCAGCCATCTCAGGTAATTTTGCCTGGTCATGTGCTTTCAGAAAGAGCCAACACTTTAGGATGGAACTGCTTTCTGGCTGTTGTTTCTCCTACTCAATGTAGCTGAATGTGCCACAGTGGGACCTGGATTTTACTATTAAGTGCTGTTCTTATATCAACCAGGCAGCTATCTTGGGTTACGGAGCTGCTTTCTGGTTACCTTCCCATTGTTCTGTTAAGACTGCTGGGGGGGTGATATCACTCCAACTTGCAGTACAGCAGTAAAGAGTGACTGAAGTTACCAGTTACATGACTGAGGGCAGCTGGGAAACTGACAATATGTCTAGCCCCATGTCAGATTTCAAAATTAAATATAAAAAAATCAGTTTTCTCTTTTGAGAAATGGATTTCAGTGCAGAAGTCTGCTAAAGCAGCACTATTAACTGATGCATTTTGAAAAAACACGTTTCCCATGACAGTATCCCTTTAATAAATCTACCCCTAAGTGCACCATTAAAGGGATGTTGGTGCCTCACTTGTACATGAAAAAAGATTGGTAAAAGGGCAACTTATTCTCAGCATTGTTGAATGTATATATTAAAAACACTTATAATTGTTATTGTGCCAAGATTTTCCTACCTTCTAGTAAGCCAAGATTGGCATAGACAAAATTATCTGCTGGTTTGATCTTTACCTGTGGGTATGATCTAACAGTATGTGCCCTGGCTTAAGCAATGGGTTATAATTGGTGCCTTGGAAGCATCTAATGACCCATAGGAATCCACCAATACAAGCATGGGACTTGTTATCCAGATTGCTCGGGACTGGATAATGGATTTTTCTGTAATTTATATCTTCTATTAAAACCAAACAGGTTGTTTATTACTTCCAATAAGGATTCATATTATCTTAGTTAATGTTTTATTATTAAAGAGAAAAGGGCAATCATTTTTTAAAAATTTGGATCAAATTGAGTCTGTAGGAGACGGCCTTTCCATAAGGAACTTATTTTATCTGTGTTCTGCCATGCTTACAGCATAAATACAGTGTAAACAGGCCATGAAAACCAGAAGTCATATGGTTTCTGTCACGTTGCAGGGTAATACTACAGTTGCAGGACGTGGGATATTATATTTTATTATTATATACAGGTAAGAAATGACATGTAGAATCAGGACCATAATTACGGAACTGTTAATTGACATAAGTTGCAGTGCCAGGGAGAAGCACAAAATGCTAATTTTCCAATTAGCATTTAAAGGCTTTAGAGTAGTTCCCTCTAAATGAACATGAATTATGATGTAGACCGTCATGCAGAGAAAATTTGCCATTACTCTTACTTTTTCTGGATTTTGATGTATACAGATTTTTTGTACAGTAGCGCTACAGTTTTACATTTCAGCAGCTAGCTAGCTGCTAGGGTCTAGTTTGCCCCGACAACCAGGCAGCGATTGAATAAGAGATTTAAAGAATAGAAAGATGATAAAAAACAAAAAAAAAACAAAACAAAATTGTAGCAGAGATCAGTGACGCAGGGGAGAAAAGCAAATGATTAAATTATAGCAAACAAAAATGAAGACTAACTGAAAAGGTGCTAAGAAATAGAGAAACATAGAACAAAGTAACATAGAAAAAACTAACAAAGCTGATCTACCCCATACCGGCTAGCATAATTAACATTGTGTACAAGGGGCTCTGTCTTTTCCAAAGAGCCCTGTATAATTAGGTATAGGAATAAAAGATGCCATAGATATCTAGTATAGGTCAATCTAAAAACAACTGGACTTGCTGAGTAATCAATGAAGACGTTTCACTACTCATCCGAGCAGCTTCTTCAGTTCAACTGACTGGTGTGGGAAATTCTCGGCATATAAACTCTTCCACTAATCCATATACAATGGCACATTGTAACTCTTCAAAGAGAAACTCACAGAGGTGTTGATTCTGTGTAGTTGTGATAGGATTATCCAATGTGTCATGCAACTCCTAGATACAGGTGTTACTTGTGAGAGTTGCATGAATGGATGTGTGACGTGTTCTGAATCCGCCGGGGTACAGATGTTAGAACAGCATTGTATGTAGCAGACAGGTGGTGTCGAAGGCCCCCACCTCTATTCAGAGATGGTCTCTCCACCTTGACATGAATCGCCTCTTTCACGCCTCGTTCAAACCAGCGGTCTTCTTTATCCAAGATTTGGACCTTGCTGTCTTCAAAGGAGTGTCCCTTGTCTTTTAAGTGTAGAAAGACAGCTGAGTTTTGCCCTGTAGAGTTCTCCCTCCTGTGCTGAGCCATTCGCTTGGAGAGCAGTTGTTTTGTCTCCTTGATGTATAGATCTGTGCACTCCTCGCTACACTGGACTCCGTATACCACATTACTTTGTTTTTCTTTTGGTGTTTGATCCTTTGGGTGTACCAGTTTTTGTTTGTGTGTTGCTAGGTTTGAAAAACACAGGGACATGGTGTTTGTTGAAAATCCTCCTGAAAATCAGATCCAATGAAGTGGCGGCCTTCACAGAACACATTAACTCAGTGGACAATAACATCAAGTTCACATGGGAAGATGTCCATAAGAACAAACTTGCTTTTTTGGACTGTTTGATATGTATCCAAGAGGGGGGTAACTTGAAGACGGAAGTATACAGGAAACCCACTCATACGGATCAATATCTGTTGTTTGATTCCCACCATCCACTGGAACACAAACTGGGTGTCATTCGAACCCTGCACCACCGGGCGGAATGTGTGGCAACTGATACAGAGTCCAAAGACAAAGAGCAAAAACATCTCAGAGGAGCTTTGAAAGCGTGTGGCTACCCAGACATAGTAGGCGAAACATAGTCATCCCATATGTAGCTGGAGTGTCAGAGAAACTCAGGAGGATTTTCAACAAACACCATGTCCCTGTGTTTTTCAAACCTAGCAACACACTGGGACAAAAACTGGTACACCCAAAGGATCAAACACCAAAAGAAAAACAAAGTAATGTGGTATACGGAGTCCAGTGTAGCGAGGATTGCACAGATCTATACATCGGGGAGACAAAACAACTGCTCTCCAAGCGAATGGCTCAGCACAGGAGGGAGAACTCTACAGGGCAAAACTCAGCTGTCTTTCTACACTTAAAAGACAAGGGACACTCCTTTGAAGACAGCAGGTCCAAATCTTGGATAAAGAAGACCGCTGGTTTGAACGAGGCGTGAAAGAGGCGATTCATGTCAAGGTGGAGAGACCATCTCTGAACAGAGGTGGGGGCCTTCGACACCACCTGTCTGCTACATACAATGCTGTTCTAACATCTGTACCCCGGCGGATTCAGAACACTTCACATATCCATTCATGCAACTCTCACAAGTAACACCTGTATCTAGGAGTTGCATGACACATTGGGATAATTCTATCACAACTACACAGAATCAACACCTCTGTGAGTTTCTTCAGATGTCACCTCTTTGAAGAGTTACAATGTGCCATTGTAAATGGATTAGTGGAAGAGTTTATATGCCGAGAACTTCCCACACCAGTCAGTTGAACTGAAGAAGCTGCTCGGATGAGTAGTGAAACGTCTTCATTGATTACTCAGCAAGTCCAGTTGTTTTTAGATTGACCTATACTAGATATACTATGACCTGGATGAATGAAAATCTTCATAGTCGATGCCATAGATAGAAAAATGCCTAACAGTCCTCTGGCTTAAAAGAGACTTGCGCATCCCGTTCCTTCTTCATTCCATAATCGTCAAGTTAAAGAGTCAGATTCTCTTGGCTGTTGCCAAATACAAAGATGGACTCACCTTAGTAGATGCCACTGTGGTAGTCAAGCTTGTATTTTTGGAGGAAGATCCATTAGAAGTTGCTGGTGGTGTGTGAGCTGCCACAGACTTGCTGTTTGTACTATTTGCCCCATTAGCTGCACTAACTGAGTGAGAGAAGGTGAATTTAAACCCTCCGACGGATGTCCTCTTTGGAAGATTTTCTTTATCTTCAAGCTCTTTAGCTTTTTTTAAAAAAAAGATGTTGCCAGTGTTAAAATAATCAGTAGTTGAAACAACAAAGGTAATCAGTCTGTACAAGGATGTAGGCATTACTACAGCAAAACTATAATAAAGAATTGTTGGAGCCCTGTATATAAGAGGGGTGCCAAACCTCATTACTACAGTGAACTATCAGAACTGTACTTTCAGCTCAAAGTTGCAGTAGACAAATCAAATGAACTGCTGATCTTGGCATCTGAAATGGTGCAATTTAGCACCATGTTAGTAAAACCAGAAGTTTCAATATCAAACCTTTCAAATTGTTTAAAATTGAAATTGTTAAACAAACCAAAACTGTCACTACATAAAATCTACAGATTCATCAAGCTGCTCTCATCTGATTTTTGAAAGTTGAAAAGCTTGGTGAAATTACATACAGATGGAGCAAACTTTGCTTTGACCTAAAGTGCAGTTTTTCTTATAATTATGATAGTGTTAATGTATCAGTGGTGCACAAACATTCCAGAATTCACAGCTATAGACAGTACTGATTTGCTGGCCAAAGCACAGGGATTCCTTGCTAAATGGCAAATCCAATACCTTTTTTAGTTTCCAGAAATTTTTCATAACCTTCAGGAAAGTCATCCTCTGGTTTTGTTTTTTCCACAGGGGGTACAACCGCTTCCCCTTCCTCTTCATCGTCTTCATTAAACCACAATTCCTCGTCATCCTCCAGTGCTCTTGCATCTCTTCGAAATCGGTTACTGCGCAATATAGATGGTACACTAAGAGGAAAAAAACCCACAAGGTAAAGAGATCACTTACCTCTTTTCCAATACCAATATCATGTACAGACATTTACATTCTGTTCCTTTGTAAACCCCATTTACATCTACAGTTGAGTTCAGAATATAGCAGTGTCTTTAAAAAAAGACTCAAAATCCTTAAATAAAGCTCAAAATCCTTATAATAGGTTTTTTTCCATCCACAAAACTGCACATTCTATTCCAAATCAAAACATGGAAAAATGAATCAA
The DNA here is from genome assembly GCA_038501925.1 of Xenopus petersii. Classification (NCBI taxonomy): domain Eukaryota; kingdom Metazoa; phylum Chordata; class Amphibia; order Anura; family Pipidae; genus Xenopus; species Xenopus petersii. Next base: position 117,722,937 of record CM076681.1, read on the forward strand.
ATTTGTGTTATTCCTTTACAGAAAGTGAATATTAGGCTGTTCCAAATAAATAGCAGTGTCTGCATTCTTTTTTACAAACTAAAACATTCACTGTATAAACTGAAAAGTGTTTCATGATTTTGCTTTCCTTTGAATCGCTGAACTGATATTTAGTTATCTAAGCTGTGTTTTTGAGAACTGCTGCACACAATCACTTCATTTCCGGGGCTCAAAAGTAATTGGAACATTGACTCAAAGGCTATTTCACAGGCAGGTGTGGGCAATTCCTTCGTTATATCATTATAAATGAAGCAGATACAAGCCCAGGGGGGGTGCTTGTATGTGGAAGATTTTGCTGTGAACAGACAACATGTGAAAGAAAGCACTGGTGAACTCAGCAACGTAAAAAGACCTGGACATCCATGGAAGACAACAGTGGTGGATGATCGCAGGATCATTTTCATGGTGAAGAGAAAACCCCTTCACATCAGCCAAACAAGTGAACAACACTCTCCAGGAGGTAGGTATATCGATATCCAAGTCTACCATAAAGAGAAGACTGCATGAAAGTAAATACAGAGGGTGCACTGCAAGGTGCATCAAGAATAGAATTGGATTTTGTGGAAAATGATGAATGATGGCAAGAAAAAAGTATGGAGAAGGCATGGAACAGCTCATGATCCAAAGCATACCACATCATCTACAAAACATGATGGAGGCAGTGTGATGGCTTGGGCGTGCATGGCTGTCAGTGGCACTGGGACACTAGTGTTTATCCATGATGTGACACAGGACAGAAGCAGCCGAATGAATTCTGATGTGTTCAGAGACACTGTCTGGTCAAATCCAGCTAAATGCAGTCAAATGGATTGGGAGGCGTTTCATAATGACTCAAAACATACAACCAAAGCAACCCAGGAGTTTAATAAAGCAAAGAAGTGGAATATTCTTCAATGGCCAAGTCAGTCATCTGATCTGAACCCAATTGAGCTGCATTTCACTTGTTGAAGTCTAAACTTTGGACAGAAAGGCCCACAAACAAACAGCAACTGAAAGCTGCTGCAGTAAAGGCCTGGCAGAGCAGTAAAAAGGAGGAAACCCAGAATCTGGTGATGGTCCATGAGTTCAAGACTTCAGGCTGTCATTGCCAGCAAAGGGTTTTCAACCAAGTATTAGAAATGAACATTTTATTTTTAGTTTTTTAATTTGTCTAATTACTTTGATGAAATGAAGTGTTTGTGTTAAAAAAAAAAAAAAAAAAAAAAACCTTTAGTTCCTCACATTTATATGCAATCTTTTTGTTCAACCCACTGAATAAAAGCTGAAAGTCTGCAGTTCAACTGCATCTGAGTTGTTTAATTTTCATTGTGGTACAGAACCAAAATTAGAAAAAAGTTGTCTGTCTAAAGATTTATGGGCCTAATTGTATGTGATAAATAGGTCCCACACCATAGTATAAGAAACATTACCATATCATGTCTTCACAGGGTACTATGGCTTGAATTCAGTGTTTGGGTGTCGTCTGCCAAACTGTCTGTGGCCCCTAGACCCAAAAAGAACAATCTTGCTTTCATCAGTCCATAAAATGTTGTGCCATTTCTCTTTAGGCCAGTCAATGTGTCCTTTGGCAAATTGTAAGCTCTTCAGCGCATGGCTTTTTTCAACAATGGGAATTTGCAGGGGCTTCTTGCTGATAGCTTGGCTTCTGCAGACCATCCTGGTGATGATCATTGGCCGAGTCTTTGCCATTTGTCCATTCTTCTATCCATTCAAATGGTCACTTTTCATTTTCTTCCACATCTTTAAGGCTTTGGTGCCATTTTAAAGCATTTGAGATACTTTTAGCTGAGCAACCTCTCATTTTCCCCTCTCCAGTCAACTTTTTAATCAAAGTATGCTGTTCTTCTGATGTCTGGAACAACCCATTTTACTCAGGTTTTCAGAGAGAAAGACACTATAACCAGAATGCACAACATTTGCTCCTTCCTTCATTAAATAAGGGCCGTAATTAACACCGGTTTGTTCACAGAATGAATGACCTCGCTAATTGAACTCCACACTGCTATTTGGAACAAGCCTCAATTAATGATTCAATTACACTGAATCAGTAGCATGTGTGATATCTAACAAAGGTGTGTTCTTTGCCAAGTCCAGGCTACTCATGTGCCATGTTTAGCCCTCTTTTCGCCTACATACACACAGACAAATAAAGGACAATGCAAATTATTTTTCATTACCTGCTTAACTTTTGACTTTGACGATCCTTTTCTTGTTCATATCTAGTTTTCAGTCCTTTAAATGTTTGAACATATTCAATGGATTCAAGTGCTTTATAAAAATTTTCTACTATGTGTGATGTTAAAGACTTGATATCTTCCTGTAGAAACAAAACAATTATTGGATAAGTTAACAGTCCCAAGAGAAAAAGAAATGCAGCTGTTCTTGCTGTTCACTCAATTTAAATATTCTGCAGCATGAAACAGATAAAATACTGCATTCAAAGATACACCGCTTTTATTGGAGGGGTGACTATAGTGAAACCTTTTCTGCACTTGCCCGACTGTCGGTTCTCCATTGCTTGAATGTTATGCAGAAATGTGCTTGCCTCACTCATGCCTGGACTCTGATAAACCATGGTTTGTCCTGATTAAAAAATCCAGCAGTGTCCACCACCATCCTATCCTGCCAATATTAACTTCCTTGTCTTTAACAGAATACCAAGCTTTGCCTTGTCAGCACCACGCCTGTCTATGCCCAGTACCAGGAATTTCTTTACTCCTCACCAACCTCTTCTGGTGGCCATTAGCTGTTACAACTCGTCTGAGACTCATCGTTTGATAATTAGGTACAATATACCATTGGTTTGTGCTCCCTTTGCCTAGATATATTAGAATCTGACTCCAACTCAAAAAAGACTGCCTTTATAGACATATTGCTAAGAAGGGGAAAGGGAAGAGTAAGGGGAAAAGGAAGTGTAAGGGGAAAGGGAAGAGTAACCTGATTTAAAGGAATTGTTAAGTGTAAAAATAAAAACTGGGTAAACAGATAGACTGAGCAAAATAAATGTTTCTAATATAGTTATTCAAAAATGTAATGTATAAAGGCTGGAGTGACTGGATGTCTAACATAACAGAACACTACTTCCTGCTTTTCAGCGCTCGGTTTCCTTGAGGGGGGGGGGACATGGGTCATAACTGTTGCTTTTGAATCTGAGCTGAATGCTAAGGATCAATTGCAACTTACTGAACAGTTATGTCCCATGTGCCCCCCTTTAAAGTCACTGACTGACTCAGAGTTCGAGAGCTGAAAAGCAGGAAGTGTTCTGGCTATTATGTTAAGACATCCAGTCACTCCAGCTTTTTATGTTACATTTTTGGCTAATTATATTAGAAACATTTTTTATTTTGCACAGCCTATTTACCAAGTTTTTATGTTTACACTTAATTGTTCCTTTAAGAAACAGTACAGATTACTTAATGGATTATATTGAGAAAAGTTCTCATTTAAATGAGATAAGGCAGGCTTAAACATTTGGTTTTAAGGTTTACTTTTACAGGGAAGCTTAAAATAGAATTCTGTGATTTACTTACCACTCGTATAAATTCAAACAGTTCAATTATGGCAGAATTTAGGAGATTGTATCTTGTTCCATTATCCAGAAGTGCATGAATAACTGGCTCAAAGAGGTTCCCCTTTATGATATACCGGTTGTAAAACTCATCCTTCAAGCCAATTATCCTTCTCATAAAACGTAAAGCACCTAGAAGAAAAATGAAAAAAAAAAAAAAAAAAAAAGTAGGAACGTTGCACACAATTTTTTGGAGACAGTAGCAGTGATGACCTAACAAGTTCATAAGTGAACTAGTCACTGCAAGCACAAACAAACATCTTGAAGAATGAAAGGAGTGGGTGGAAGCAGCATGGTTTGCATTCATTTACTTGTATGTATGTATATTTTTTATTTATTTAGAACTGATGGGGGTCAATACAGTAATATAACTGCATGAGACACTAAGCACACTAATCTTAATTGCAGATAAAATTGGCTTATCAAATTATAATTAAAGATGAAAAATACTTACAAAGAGCTAGAAAGGTATGCTTCGAGTTCATTAGAATTAACACCCTCCGCAGCAAATCCTTGTTCATAATATAGTTTTTGATGTGATAGGTGTGATGCTCCACACAAAATGTAAGTAATTCTAAAATTAAGGCAAGCAGCTGGGCAGTCTGGAAATTATCTAAAGGAAAGAGAAGAAGAACTATTCAGTAAAGATACAGCTTCCATACCAAATGTACTGCTAAATGTATTTGTGTTTCCAGAGCAATACTTCAAGGAAATCAACTATTAATGGGAAAATATACACCTATATTTAACACACCATACACTTGGGCAATTGCAAAGTTATGTTATAATTAGGGATGCACCGAATCCAGGATTCGCCCTATTTCAGCAGGATTCGGACGAATCCTTCTGCCTGGCCGAAAAGAATCCTAATTTGCATATACAAATTAGGGGCGGGGAGTGAAATAGCGTGGCTTTTTGTCACAAAACAAGTAAAAAAAGTTCTCCTTTCTACCCCTAATTTGCATATACAAATTATGATTCGGTTCAGCATTCGGCCGATTCTTTCGCAAAGGATTCAGGGGTTAGACTGAATTCAAAAAAGTGGATTCGGTGCATCCCTAGTTATCACTGAAACCAAACCATAGAGAGTACAAGGCTATGCAAGTTCTATACTAACAGAGCAACTCCTGTTTTAGTATCAGAGTGCTGCTAGGAATGAGGATGAGGTTACTCACTGGTCTGCATTGGCTGCTTGAATGGCCTTGGCCATACATCATTCAAACATTTATAAGACTAAATAGGATATTACAGGTAATTTCCAGAAAAATATATAAAACAATAGGCTATGTCCAACTGTTATCTAGCCAAGTGAAATACAATGGCTGCAAATAGAAAAAAATAGATTCAATTACTACAGTACACCAGCTTTAACATACAATGACAGGGTTATAATGGTTTTCTATACATTTTACGTCTGGGAAACTTTCAGCCTTACAGTTGAATAAAACAATATAAATAAATAAATAACTTACCCGGACAAACGGTGCTAGTCTTGATAGAGCCAAGAACTGCATCTAAAAAATAAAGATTTTTTTTTACATCTGAGAGACGTCCTCAGGTATTGGCTTATATGAGGTACCCTGGCAAAAATGTATAACTATACAATGCTAAGGAGTAAGTGTGAACCTGATAAAGGACTACAAATAAAATGACCACCAGTGGAAAGTGTACATTAGCATCATAAGAAAAAATGGTAATAGGATTTTGCAACTGAACACAATAGACCTAACAAAATCAATCAAACCACATGACGTATGGTTCCAAAGAAAAGACTCAAACAAAGTCACCACTACCTAAAATTAGGCAGGCTACTCCCAAAGTATAATTAGTGTGACTAAGAAATTATTCCCTATTAAAGGAAAACTATACCCTCCAAACAATGTAGGTCTCTATTAAAAGATACTGAGTAGAACAGCTCATGTGTAAAACCCTGCTTCATGTAAATGAACCATTATCATAATAATATACTTTTTTAGTAGTATGTGCCATTGGGTAATCATAAATAGAAAATTGCCATTTTAAAAAATAAGGGCCGCCCCCTGAGATTGTAAGATTCACTGTGCACACATACAAACCACATGTTAGGTCACATGAGCCAATTAACAGACAGAGTTCTGCCTTTTGCTTCCTCACTTCTTCCTGTTACAGTTAGGGGCAGATTCACTAACTTCGAGTGAAGGATTCGAATGAAAAAAACTTCGAATTTCGAAGTTTTTTTTGGGTACTTTGACCATCGAATTGGTTAAATTCGTTCGAAATCGAACGATTCGAAGTAAAAATCGTTTGACTATTCGATAGTCGAAGTACTTTCCCTTTAAAAAAAACTTCGACCCCCTACTTCGGCAGATAAAACCTACCGAAGTCAATGTTAGCCTATGGGGAAGGTCCCCATAGGCTTGCTAAGCTTTTTTTGATCGAAGGATATTCATTCGATCGTTTGATTAAAATCCTTCGAATCGTTCGATTCGAAGGATTTAATCGTTCGATCGAACGAAAAATCCTTCGATCGAACGTTTAGCGCTAAATCCTTCGACTTCGATATTCGAAGTCGAAGGATTTCAATTCGATGGTCGAATTTCGAAGTATTTTTAACTTCGAAATTCGACCCTTAGTGAATCTGCCCCTTAGTGTTGTAGTATTTCTGGTCAGGTGATCTCTGAGGCAGCACAGATAGAGTCATGAAATGGTGGTTCAAGGCAAGAGATGTAAAAGGGCAATATTTATGTAAATATCTATTCCAGTTTGGTAAGATTCTTTAATATGTCATTCAATTTGATATAAACTGTTGCTTAAGTATTCATTTTGGGGGTATAGTTTTCCTTTAAGGAGGAGATACAACAAAATAGGGATAAAGGATACAAGTTAGGTCTCTTCTATATTGGGGACAATTCGCAGAGTATTGTTAATTCTACTAACTCAATATCCCTATCCTATTTTTTCATCTGCTTCTTAATAAAGAATAATTTCTTATTCATGCTAATTTTAATCTACATTGGGAATAAATGTTTAAAAATAAGTGCTAACCCTGCGGATCCAATATCCATAGAAAAGCACTTGGTTTTGCTTCAGAGAGAACGGTGGGTTGAATTTGGGTTGCTGTGAATTCGCTGTGGGAGCAACCAGACTTTTATTGCAGAGTCAAAAGACAGGTCTGAGTTCTGAAGAGCGAAGACAGAAAAAGGTGCCAACCTAAGGATATCTAGTTCTGTTTGTGGCACTGCTGCATTAGAGAGCTGGCCCTGTGGTGTCCATAATGCTTTAAATAACAGTACAGGTCCGTTATCTGAAAACCTGTTATCCAGAAAGCTCTGAATTACGGAAAGGCTGTCGCCCATAGTCTTCATTTTATCCATATAATCCAAATATTTATATGTTTTTATTGTAGACTTAAAGGGGAACTCCAGCTTCCAAAGCAAAATTTGATAAAAAGGCTCATATAACATAGGAACCCCTAATATACCCATCACAGTTACCGGTTTCTTCAAAAAGTCTCTTTCTGCATCATTTGAAATCCTGGCAGGGAAGGAGGGACTAAACACCGATGTTACCATTTGTAAACTTCTCCACAGCTTACAGACAACATGCAGAAACTACATAACCCACAATGCATTTTCTGTGATGTTCCATTTCTTATTGAAATCACATGTGCAGGGAATTGTGGGGTTTGGAGGATGCAGACCGTAGGACAGATGGCTGTTCATACAAAGTAACAGTAATCAGCCAGCTCAACAAAGTAGTCCGACAGATCAGCAGGAGAGCAGGGGGCTAGGCTTAGGGAACTGTTCCAATTGAACAAAAATCAGCGAGCACTCCAAACCATTAAAAATCATGAAAAGTCAGCATATTTTTTAATTGATTTATATTGCAAAATTGCTTGAAATTATGTTTACTTTAGGAAAAGCTTAAGTTACGTTTGTATGGAGTTCCCCTTTAAGGTATGAAGATCAAAATTACGGAAAGAACCTTTATCAAGAAAAACTCAGGTCACGAGCATTCTGGATAACAGAACCTATACCTGTGTTGGATATGATGGCAGAAAGGTGCAGCCAACTTCTTACCCAACATTACTTACACTATGCACAGTTCAAATGCAAAATACAGAACATATTAGTCGCATTGACATGAGAAAAACAATTTTGCCATAGGGACACAAGACGTGGTTATACCTTTCTCCAGCTTATCTTCAGCTGTGTTGGCCAGGAGAGGAGCAGTAAGTACGTGCATACAATGGTTATAAAAGAAGTTCAAAAATTCACTTTTCTCCGTTTTCTGTAAAGAAAAAGCAGATTAACAAAGTCATCAGCAAATATGAAAGGAAGAAGTTTACATATAGTAAATGTTGCAGGCAGAGTAAATGTAAAATAATACAAGAAACGCTAGGGTTATCATGAAGCATCATCTAATGAGTAATTCACAAGGCATGAGTAATAGCTATTTGGTTTAAATATCTAAATACTATGGCAATTCTGCTTACCAGATCAAAATAAGAACCAATTTAGCCAGTAAAATTTCCAGCAGAGTTGTACTTATCTAGTGTATCCATTCAAAAGAAAAAAAAAATGCAAACATGGCCAGATATAATAGCTAGCCAAACAGTTGTTTGCGCAGAAGTAAGATTAACTCTGCTTACACCAATTGTCTCCTCCTTGGTGAACTACCATTATGAACCTCAGGTGCAGTGGAGTTAACTATGGAATGAAACAGCAGAACTTTGAGACCCAATGATACTTTTTATGAAAATAAAATTAAGTTGTGGCTGTCTGAATCCCCTTCATTACGATCATCGAAAAAGAAAGTTTGTATTTCTAACCAACAAAGATACCAATGTTATGTTAAGCAGCGTTTAGAAAAAAAAAAAAAAAAAAAACACATTTATGCTATAAAGGGGCTGCTCTGCTTGCCTTCCAACACTTTCAGTTCAGTATTTTCAAATAGTTCACCAGAAAACACTTTTTTCAATTACTTTCCATTCGTAACCATTTTTCTAATGCTGAAGCATAATGTTTAATTTTTCACCCTCTTACGTCTTTTCTAAAAAGGCAGGGGCGTCGTCGAGTGGATACATTTCTTATGTGTCCCTGCTGAGTTCCACAGCTGTTATAAATGATACAATAGTTAAAGGAGAACTGTTGTGAGATATATATCTTTAAAGTATTGCATAGCAAAGTTAATAAAAACGAATAGTGTTTTTTCAGAGTTAAATAGCCTTATCTCACCTCTGCATCCTCAACCTAGCTTTTGCTAATCCCATGCAGCCAAACACAAAAGCAGCACAGTCCGTGACAAGGTGTCATCATAATCAGCTCCCAGTATGTTCCTCCTTCCTGACAAAGTCCGCCCCCCGACATGACTTCAGATCTGCCTCCACCTGGAGGAGCCAATCATGCTGGTCCCCCTCCCCACCAAAGCTGATGTCATAAAGCCTGACATTTGCAATGAATTATGGGGATTGTAGTTTAAATGTGACATTCATTCCATTAGTATGTTTAACCCTCCCCCTCCACAATCAGGAGTCCCCAACCTTTTTCCGTGAGCAACATTCAGATGTAAAAAGAGATGGGGAGCAATACAAGCATGAAAAATGTTCCTGGTTAGTACCAAGTAGTTGTGATTGACTACTGGTAGCTCCTATGTGGACTGGCAACCTACAGGAGCTTCTGTTTTGTAGGGCACCTGGTTTTTGTGCAACCAAAACTTGCATCCAAGCCTGCTTTGAGGCCACTGGTTGGGGATCACTGATAACTTAACATACATATATATATATATATATATATATATATATATATATATATATATATATATATATATATATATATATATATATATATATATATATATATATATATATATATATATATATATATATATATATATATATATATATATATATATATATATATATAGTTCATACATACTCCAGCAGTCTGAGGTGTGAACAGTACAGGGTTTTACGGGCATGAACAATACTAGGGGAGATTATAGACATGAAAAATACTAGGGGAGATTATAGGTGTGAAAGAAAAAAAAAAAAAAAAAAAACGCGCTAATCACATTAATCACACGCAGCAATTGGTTTTCTAAAGTCGACCGACGTTTACTTGTGAGGCAACTTCGGAAAACGAACCGATGCATGTGATTGGTCGCCGCAAAAACAAGGCAATTAGTCGCCAGGCGACCAAATCTCCCCAAAACGCCCTGTGTGGATTTACCCTTAAACTACCATTACCCCCATACAGAGTGTGGCCTCTATTAACCTGCAACTTTGGTAGTAGAAAAAAAAAAAAAAAAGAGCAAAAGGTGACCTGTGAACTTCAGTTTTGGAAAAGCAGTAAAAAATGTAAAGATATTTAAAAGTGTATATAAATATACCTGGCAATAATCTGAAAGTAGCTAAACCGGGAAAAAAAAGTGTTTAGACGGTGAACAATCCCTTTAAAAAAAATAGTCAAATAGCAATGTCTCCTATTACTATGGGGCCATAAATGCTTTGTCATGCTGTTCTGCGAACCAACCAGCCTACATCATTATTCAGCCATTAGCATATATCAAACATGGCTATGTAATGCTCCATAAGAGGGGAAATTTATAAATAGATAATTGCCAATATTTTATTTTTTTTTAAAGACGTTAATTGGTTAATGAGGAACTGGAAAGTTGTTCAGCACTTCAAAACCAAAATGAATTTATATATTCTTACATTAGCTGTTGCCAACATGTTCTCGGGGTCTATCAGAGTCCGAAGGAGTCCCATTAGCTGAACAGCCCCTCCAAGCTCTGGGTCACTGTCACAAATCATCTGCTCGATGACAACGTTAATGAGAAGAATGTCCTGTGAAGAAAAGAAAAGTGAATATGCATGTACAAAATTTTAAAATAAGCCATTAAAAAGTGCAGAACTAACTTTGTTTGAGAAAAACAATCCACCCATGAAAAAGGGAAAAAGCATTTTTTCCCAACCTAGCTCAAAGACAAATAATGCACGTTTTTCTGTAACCGTGTCCATATTATTCATTCAGCATAATGTAAGAAATATACAGTCAACGTTATAAAGTAATTGGTATAGGTGCAGTTGTTTACTAAAGGTTTATCTACCTGTTAAAGGACTCATCTTTAAGCATTGATAAAATGATTCTGTGAGAATACTTTGTCAAAAGATTGTCAAGTATGTACCTCCTAAAGTGTCCTCTCTGACAGAAAACAGGATTAGATTGGGGTTGGATAACTGGATGATTGCTACAAGAAGCCTTAATCGCTGTACAGAAAAGGGGGCATGAATACACATCCTAAAACTATGCTCCAAAACCCCACCATGTTTTCAATGGAAAAGCTCCTCAGGTCACATACCTACAGCACCTGCAGTGGCCCTTTTCTCTAACTTGCACTTTCAGACACAGCCACACAGCTTATTCAAGTTGGAGGAGGTAGAAGCAATATATAGTGAATAAAGTACCCCCTCTTGTAAAATATAAGGATATTATAAGTTACCGAGGAGTTTAATGACCATATAAAAACACGAGGCCGAAGGCCGAGTGTTTTTATACAGGTCATGGAACTCCGAGGTAACTTCTAATATCCTCATATTTTACAACTGGGGGTACTTTATTTATTATAATACACAAATTTCAGTGAGTCATGTGACAGAAATGACATCAGAACTCACCGTTTATAACTAATGACATCAGAACTCACCGTTTATAAGGATATAATTTACAGGATATTCATGGCTCTTGTGTATTATATCAATATATTTTCAGCTAGCTGGAATGCACGTTTGCCATCTTAAATCAACAGTTCAGTAAAAAAATAAAAACTGGGTAAATAGATAGGTTGTACAAAATAAAAAAGGTTTCTAATACAGTTAGTAATACATAAAATGTATAAAGGCTGGAGTGACTGGATGTCTAACATAACAGCCAGTAGTAATGTGCGGGTTGGGTTTTTTCTTGACCAGCACCTTCCCGATGTCCGCCCTTCCACCACCCACAAAGTCCGAGCTCATCCTCCAGGTTCCTTTTATAGACTGCGCCAACCCACCCCGCCAATGATGTCACAAAAGGGGTGGGGCGAGTAGGCGCGCAACTATAAAACTGGAACCCAAAGCCGGCAGTGTAAGGTGGCGGGCGGGGAGAACAGGAAGAAGAGCTCAACACGGACCCGCCCTCCACCTGCAAATGGGGGTGCGAGGTCAGCCCAAACCCGACCGACCCACGGGTATCGGGCCGGCCTGCACATCACTAATAGCCAGAACTCTACTGCCTGCTATGCAGCTCTCTTGGTTTCCACAAGGATATGACTTGTACAATGCTTTGTCTTAATTTAGAAAATGTGATTCCTATAAGAAATTTAACAAAAACAGGTCAGTTCTTACATCGTCGCTCTGTTGGGCTTCTTGCATGACAAATTCTCGGACCATAGATGGACTAAACTCTACTAGATAAGAAAATATATCCGTTGCAGCTGCTCTTACTTGCAAATCGTCCATGCCCTATAAGGAAGAGGTCATTACATGTAAATATTACAAGTAAAAGTAAATTAGAGGGCTTTATAGACATTTATAGACATTTTCAACTCAAATTAACTATGTAACCATGTAAATACAACCCTCACATGAGATAACAGAACACAGCCTACTGCAAATCGTTTGTTCTTTATTACTGGAGTTATGAGCCTGGAATTTAACCTGTAACAAGTACGATCAAACAGATTACTAGCATTGTTTACAATAGCCTACTGAATTGGCAACAACAATACTTTTCCTTCTGCAAATAGATAAAAAAAATTACACAGGTACACAGCTAGCATATGTTAAAGGTACACCAAAAAAATTAAAGTGTATTAAAGTACTAACAATATAATGTACTGCTGCCTTACACTAGTACAACTGGTGTGTTTGCTTCAGAAACTCTACTAAAGTTTATACAGTATAAGCAAGCTGCTGTGTAGCCATGGGGGCAGCCATTTAAAGCTGAAAAAAAGGAGAAAAGGCACAGGATACACAGCAAATGACAAGCTCTGTAGTATACAATGAGATTCGTCAGTACTTATCTGTTATCTACTGTGTATCCTGTGCTTGAATGGCTGCCCCCCATGACTAGACAGCAGCATCTTAGCGTTTCTGAAGCAAAAACACCAGTTTTACCAGTGCATGGCAACAGTACATTATAGTCATTTCTTTAAAACACAGATTTTTGGTGGTACTGTTCCTTTAAGTAGTACTTGGATGGTATATGTATAAAATCAAGGCTTGTCTGGGCACAAAGGCATAGTCTACAAAAAAAGTAACTATTTTTACAAAACAGAAGTGGAAAATACATTTTCTCTAAATAGCAATGTATTATGTGCCAACATGTTATAATGTAATAAGAAGGAATACTCACCATGACTATTTCCAGGGCAGGAAGAATTCCTAAATTTGCTAAGGTTTTGAAAAATGCATCTCTATTCTGAGGTTGTAACGTCTGGGAAAATGCACAAAACTCCTTAAAAAAATTCACCTGAAGAATAGAAGAATTATTATTACAAAGAAACTATTTAGCGCTGCAGACAAATCAAGCCGAACAAAGTCTGATAATTATATAATAAAGGGAATTAACAGATTGTGTGCATTTCAGAGACCGTCAGCAGTATGCTCTGGAATAGTTCACTTTAATACCATAAGCAGCTATGAAATGAAACATATGCTGAAAACCTCTTCAGAAGCAGCAAAGGAAGAAAATGCCTCTTACCAGTTCACGTCTTTTATCATCATCTGTAGCTTCATCGGTTAACTGTGCAAACACTTCAGAGAGGAATTTTTCATCTTCCTGTAGTACACAAATTTAATTCACAATTGAACATTTATAAAGAAACAAGGTTCTGTTTTTATGTTTCCCCTCTCAAAATTTTGCTTATGCCAGATCCTAATCAGGTGAGTTTCTTATAGATCCAGAGAACAAAAATTACATTTTCATACTCGGAAAAACAGTGATAAAGGAATCCCTGCTACAAAAAACAAACATGTTTGAGACAGGTCTTGTTTAAAGAAAGTGTCCTAATTCTCGTTAGCTAGAGGCCGCTGCCAGTTATTTTTCTGTATGTATGAAATACCTGCACAGAGATGAACACAGGACATTTAAAGACACATATGCAATCTGGGGCAATCACAAAATTCTGATTAGGTAAAAAGAAGAAAAAAAAATGTGTCTTTTAAACTGGTCTGCTTCAACCCACTTTGCAGGTTATGTTGACAAAGGGTCAGCAATGGAGGTAATAACAGATCACAATAGTACGGTGTAATCTACTACATAATATACTGTAAATGCTAAATGTGCTCTTCTTTAAGCATGCATGCAAACAAACCTGCCATGTCTCCATGCTACTCTGGATGCCCAATTTGCTAATAAAATGCAGATAAACTGAACACCACAAATGATTAGAAAAGGTACAGCTACTAGCTAAAAGGATGGGTTGAAGTCACTTGCAGCAGTGCAATTGCTGTAGAGAGCAATGACAAAATCTCTTAAAACTAAATCTTCTCGCCTGTCTCTGCCCTTAAGGGTAAGGGAACATGGGCAGATTAGTCGTCCGGTGACAAATCTCCTTGTTAGGGGCGACAATCTCCCCGAACTGTCTTCCCGTACATTTCGCTGTTAGAAGGAAAAATCGCCAGCGGGATGGCACTTGCGGTGCTTCGTTTTCCGAAGTCGCCTAAAGTTTTCTTGTGAGGCAACTTCGAAAAATTAAGTGCCGCGAGTGCCATCCCGCTGGCAAATTTTCATTATAGCCGGGGGGAAGGCGGTTCGGGGAGATTGTCGCCCAGAAGAAGAGGTGATTTGTCTCTGGGGCGACTAATTTCCCCGTATCTGCCTGTGTGTTCTTACCCTTAAGAGTCACAGAATGGGAAATAAAAAGCAAGAGAATCACAGCATTTAGAAAAGGGTTGCCTGTAACATTTTAGGGCTAACATGGTTCAACAACTTGACCTAAGGCATGAATAGATTAGGCCACTAGTTCCTAAGCTGGCTCCCCTAGGGGAAACTTGGCCGATGGCAGGGTGACGAGTGGCACGAATAGCATTAAGGCCGGTTAGGGTCTATTTATTCTTCTAGAATATCCTAAAAATGTAAAACCACCAAAGGGGTCCCTGTCTAAGGTTGGACCTTCACATGGATTTGGACTGGGAAAAAAACCCAAAACACTGGTGTAGCTTTTGGGGACGGGGTGGGTGTAGCTACTAAAGCCCAAAGAGCATAAAACATGAACAACAGGAAAGTCAAACCTACTTGCAGCCAGCTACTAGTAGAAGTAACTCATCTATAAGTGTTAGAAGAAATTGCCTCTTACCAGTTGCCCTCCACCCCCCAAGATACCCAGGGCTTGTGCTACTGTTCTCTGAAAAGTGCAACGGCCCATGGCACTGCTACAGGAGCTCCCTGCTGCCATCTTGTTTTTCAGGATCTTCTACTGTTCCTGTCCAGGAGCGCATGCACTTTAGAGTGAAAACCTTAGATGAAAATACAGAAGTCCTTTCAACTTTACTGCACATGCGCACTGGCCCAAAGAATAAGTTCTTATTGAAGATCCAAGAAAGAAGATCACAACGTGAGCGCTGTGAAATATGTTGGCACTCTAAAAAATATGTTAATGATAATGAAGTGCTTCTACAGAAGTACCCAGTTTTCGGTATATGCGTCTGGATTTAAGCAGACAGGCTTTTTGACCATTAAGAGCAAGACATGGGAGGTGGGTCAGGAAATAAAACGTATGATCAAGCATTTATATTTTCTGCTCAGAACTGTAAAGCTGGCCATACATTTCCAACAAGCCGCCACATCGGGTTACCTCAGTGGTGGGCCAAACTGGGTTGCAACTACTGGCACCCTGGACAAGGAGCGGATCTATGGCCACTCCCCACCCAGCTATCAATTTGGACCAGTGAGCTGCTAACTTGGCCACTCTCAAGCCAAGATCATCCTGCTTAAGAATAAAATAAATCTCTTACAGATTTGTGGCATGTATTTATTCTAACACAAGAAACCAAAAACAGTGTTTGCAGGAAGGAGAAGTTAAATATTGGTTTACCAAAGAACATGCTTAATTGTAATGTACTTATTCTTTTGATTTGAATGAGCGAGTCAACTGTAGTTAACTCTGCTGTCTGTGCCTCAGGGACCTCTTTTGGTTGCCAAGAAACCTTATTTAGCCATTGGCACCTGGGCCTGCTGCCATGAACCCAGTACTATGGAAAATTCCAGTAACTGTTAATGTTTCGCTCTCATCTGATCTAAGCTATAGATCATTCCCTTGCCCTATGCCCTTAACATGAGGCTTTCACAAATTACCTGTGCTGCGCCTTTTCAATACTCCTGTAAAAACTGGCTTGTATAATGAATAAATGGTTACATTTTATAGTGACAGCCACACAGCTAGTAAACATGGTTAGACACAGGATACAGACGTTTTATTAGTGTTTGCAAAGCACACCTGCCATTTATCTATTCTCACCAGAAAACAAAGGGCATTCACGCTTCCTGGCAGAGGATCGATTTCCACATTCCTACCTATTTGTGGTAAGGCATTTTGGTTACCTCAAAGTAATTTCAAATCTATTTTTCAACAAAGAAGTTCCAAATATTTAATTAAACAATTCTATTTTTAAGGCAATTATCGCACGTCTATGGAGGTGCTGTGTAGCCTATAACGTGTACTGATTGCACACAGTGTTTCGATATACTGGTATGCTATCCAGAAACCCAATTTTCAGAAAGCTCCGCATTACAGGAAGGTCATCCCCTACAGAGGCCATTTTAATTTTAAAAGATTTTTTTTTTTTTTTTTTTTATAAACGCTATATTGTATTTGATCTCAACTATACATGTAATCCATAGTGAAGGCAAAAAGAACCTACTGGATTTATGTTAAAAGGGGTTATTCACTTTCCAATCACTTTTTTCAGTTGAATTGTTTAAAGATTGTTCACTAGAAATAGACTTTTTTCCAGTTGCTTTCCATCTTTTATCGTTTTTCAAATTGAAGTTTAAAGTTGAAGGTTCCTGTCTCTAGAGCAGTGCTGTCCAATTTATATGGTACAGAGGGCAGGAATCTTTCTAATCTACATGGTGGAGGGCCGATAACCGAAGCCAGTGTTAGCCACTCCCTGTTTTTTTTCGACCACACCCACTTTAAACCCCACCCATGTTACCGCAAGACCATGTCCCCATTAATAGCACACCAAAAAACCAGATGGTTGGTGCTCACTGCAGGGATCAGGGCCAGAACTAGGGGTAGGCAGAGTAGGCGGCTGTCTAGAACGTCATCATTGAGGGGCACACTTTTAATGGGATTTTTTTTTCATTTTTTCCAAGCGTTTAATTAATAATTTGTTTCAGTAATCAGTCACTCAGTCGGGTGGAATCCCTTCCCTAACCTTCACCCTCTTGTCAGCAAGCAATAGCTCCTTCTGTGCAGCGAGACGTGCGTATACGCGCCAATGACATCACTGATTGGGCGGTTGGGTGGCAAGAGAGATGGCGGCCTGCTTGGTGTGGCTCTCGCTTGCTGCTCTCAGCCCTGCACAGTTGCACTGAACTGAAGACATTCTTTATATTACTGTGAAAGTGTGAAGCTTCCTGCTTGCACAGTAAGGTACAGATTTGGGCCGGGGGCCATATGTTTGCTGTTGCTGCTGGGCGCTGGCACAGGTACATAAAAATACTTGGGGGCAATATGATGTGATCAGACTTATTTTTGGCTGCTGCTGGCACAGGTAAAGATTGGTTGCAATATGATGGCTGCTGGAGGGCTGTATGATGGATGGCTGCTGACCTTGCTGGTACAGGTATGGAGGAGCAGTATGATGGATGGTTGCTGGCACAGGTACAGGGGGGCTGTATTATGGATGGCTGCTGGGCTTGCTGGTACAGGTGCAGTAATATAAATGAAAAAGTGTTGTACAATTTCTTGCTGTCTTTATTTAAAAAACATTATGGTAAGGAGGTAAATGGTAATACAGTACAGGGGGCGCTGATTGAAGCTCTTGCCTAGGGTGCCAAAATACCTTGGTCCGGCACCGGCAGGAATGTCCCTGATATGTGAAAAAAATTAAGTCATATTAAGACATACCCTTAAATCCATATGCCTCCTCCTCCCCTGTGTATAATACAGTACCCCAGCATATGAGTAAACACCTTAGGGACCCCTAACAACAATGTCCAAATGCTAACAAATCCTCAGAACAAATACAAGGCTTATGTTCCATAGGGATCACTACAGAGAATAACTGGCCTGACTGTAGGTCAGGCAGAGTATGGCAAACACAGGGTGCAAAGAGCAGGCAAAGTATGACACACACGGGGAGGGAAAACAGAGCTGGAGAAAGGAAAATCAGGACCTGATG
Source organism: Xenopus petersii (assembly GCA_038501925.1). NCBI lineage: Eukaryota > Metazoa > Chordata > Amphibia > Anura > Pipidae > Xenopus > Xenopus petersii. The sequence goes on from CM076681.1 coordinate 117,740,918, forward strand.
TACTACATACAGTGACACAGTGCTGGTGCCCCATTAGCAGTTTGTATAAGGTGTGAACAGGTAAACAATGTGGCCAGTTTCAGGTGTGAACAGTACAGGTCTTTAGGGGTGTGAATAATAGAGGTGTCACAGTGTGAACAAAACAGGGGATTACAGTCTAAATTTAAGGTTTAAACTATGCAGGGGCCAGTTAATCTCTGTAGTGATACCTTTTAAAATTTACAAATGGTAAACAGACACAGCACGCAGACTTCGATGTGGAGGGCCACATGGGGGGGGGGGGGGGTCGGCCCACGGGCCGCCAGTTGGACAGCCCTGCTGTAGAGTATCAGACTAGCAGCTCAGTAATTCATGCTCTGAAACGGTTACAATTTGACACGTTATGTTGCTACTTTAGTGGATACATTTATTAGCAGTATCTTTGTTATCAAATCTAACAGTGACTTTCATTGAAGCTCAACAGGGACAAAATAAAAAAAATGTTTCAACGAAATATCAATTTAGAACGACCCTCCTCCCAGAGCTGCTTTAGTAGGTATCACTTGATAAAGGGTATTGAACCTGAAATATGTTGTGTTTACCACTGCCTGGAATAAAAAGTTGTTTGCAGTTATACTGCTGGAGTTCCTCTTCCTTCTCCTATACTTGGATCATTTGCAGCACAGAGCAACTATTAATGAATTGGACGCATACCATTTGGAAAAACTGTGCTAACCACCATCCCCCTCTTCTATTTGGACTTCCTCTGCACATATGCATCAAGGGCAGGGGGATTGGACTGCAAAAAGTTCTGTGACAAAACCCAAGTGTAAAGAATCAAGGGTACCAACACACAGCTTCAGGGGACGCAGAGCAGTAATGAAGTATGTGCTGACTTTTACATTGGTCTTTCAGATACTTTCTTGTTCTTAACAGTTCTGTTTGTAATAGACAAACAGGCAAAATTAAATTGCCAAACTTTTTCCAGAGCCAGTGCTCCTGGCACGTGCGCATGTTGAGTATGGCTACAGGGGTCCTAAGCTAAAATAGCTTGCACCCCAGTGTATTAGCCTTTCTATGTACTTTAAAGGAGAAAAACCTACTTCGTTTCTCATTTTGTAGTCCTCGTATACACCTACAAAATCGTTATGTTCAAATCATGCTTCTTTTTGCAGTAAAACTAAGCGCCGAAGTTGCAGGCTGCTGACGGTAACGGCCACCATCTTACTGAAGTCTTAACTTCCGCCAGTATCAATTACTTGCCATGTGCAAAAATCCCTCCCCCCTGACCCCAGGAGATCTTGATTAAATAAATAAATTAAGTTGTTTAGTGCCTCACCGTAGATTGATTAAGAAACAATATTTGTGCCTTCGCTGCGCATCGCACACAGAATTTACTACACAATGTAAGTGATTAGTCTGCCAGACTTGTCATAGAGCTTTATGTTTTAGCTTTTGTTGTGCTTTTAAGTACTTTGTTAATTTTTTGCTACTTGAAGTTGCAATTATTTTCCCAACTCATCACTTGTCAGAAATTCGAACACCAACTAACTATGGCAGCCCTGCCATAGATGACCATGGAAAGACAACGTTATGATACAAAAAGGTCTAATTTCTGGCATTAGTATTTCTTTAAGGCCTTGGCTTCTGCTCTGTTGACATCGTGTCTTTTAGGGTAAGGACACACTGGACGATTTGTCGCCAACGTTTTAAAAAAGTAAATTGCGGCGACAAGACGATCGTCTTTTTTGAACAGACGATTCACAGCGACTATTGGCACAGAGCGATTTGTATCCCATTACTCTGTGCGGTACGTGCTCCACCCAAACCGGAAACGGTTTGTGCTTCCCGCTGTAACCTGGCGTCTTTGCGTTCTTGCGTCATTGTGTTCACATTGTAATTTGAATACAATTGCTGCTACTTATCTGTAGGTGTGTGCGTGTCTAGGAGATTTCAGTGCTTTTCTAAGTACATGCTATTTCTGATAAATCGCTCGGAAAAGGGTCTCGGTGCGTTTTGGAGCTACAGGCGATTCACAAACGCGCTGTGGGCACAGGAGCTGGCGTCTTTCATTTGTTTTTGTTCAGAGAAAAAACGAGCGTTATGTCGCCACGATTTGCTTTTTAAAAACGCTGGCGACAAATCGTCCAGTGTGCCCTTACCCTTAAAAGTGGTGAGAAAAGCACCACAATTTTTATGGTCAGCAGTTTCCCAGTGATGATTTTATCGACATTAAGAAATGCAGCAAAAACAAATTAGCTAGTAGCATTAAAACATGGATTACATGCACAGTGTTACAACAATTAAATATAAAGCAGTGTTAAAATGTATTTGCTTCATGATCAGATACGTCTTGCAGATGAATACCATGAGGCACATTTCCCATTTGATTCTATTTAGGGAAATTGCTAGTTATGCAACGATATCTCTATAGAAAGCTAACCGCAAAAAAAACAAAACGGATACATTATAATGATTTCACTTTTTTCTAAAAACCAAGATAGAAAGAAATGTTATATGCTTATATGTTTATCTAAATGTACACAACTTTTATTGTGTAGAGGTCACCAGCCCTGCCAAATTACAGTATTTCATTCAGGGTCATGCTACTTTACCTTTAAGTATTTTATGTTGTTCTGTAAACACAAGGAATTACCTTACTAAATGTATTACTTGGAGGATGAAGAGTCAGAATTCTGAAAACACATTAGACAATATCCTTATGTGGCTAACATTTAAAAAAGGTAAGCCAATTAGAAAATACTCATTTACAGCTTACAAGTCAAAATTTAGCATCATTGCACATTGCTTCTCATTGGCAACAAACAAATTTGGTTCAATCTTTAGTTCTCTGAGGCACTCTTCCAGCATTCTGATTTGTGTTACTGGCAGCAACAAACTCCTTGCCTGGCATTAACCCTACAGGGCATCATATGTGACTACATTATATCTATAAACATGACAAGTAATTCCATTTGAAGCAAACAGTTGAAAAAAACTACTGCTTACCTGCAACATGCTGACAATTTCTACTTTGTTGAAGAAAATAAAAGAAGTGAGCGTAGAAAGAAAATTTTCCTCGAAGACAGATGGGGTAGGTAAGATAACATCCTGAATGTACTGTACCCTGTAGGTTTGGTGGATCTTTTGCCTAAGTTCAGAGTCTGTAATGGGTATAACCTCCTTAAACTTTGCAGTTTTGGTCAAGAATTCCCGATGTCTCTTTGGCTGAGCCAAAGCTGGGTCATACTCTAGGCAGCCTACAACATCCATAATGCACTCGTCCGAAAACATCACCTCAAATAACGCGGCTTTATTGAGAAATAGAATTCCTCTTATTATTTCATATAAATGGTGCAAGCCTTCTGTATTATCCAAGTTTTCACAGGTTTGGAAGAGTTGCAACAGTTTTTTGATGTAGCCCTCATTTTCCAAGACTAGTGCTAGCTTTTCTCTACGAATGGGCGAGGAGAGTACGGAGGTAACTAGGTCAGCAATCTCTTCAAGTTTACTGAGTTCACATGTAGGAAGATCGATTAAGTTACTGGTTTCAGGCATCTCCTCAAAACGTTCTTCTTCAGACTCATCAATAGGATCCTGTGTGACGTCTACAGATGGGTCCTTACCTTGAACCTATTGAAGAAGAATAATAACATGGTATTGTTAAATAGAAAAGCGACTTTAAGGTCCTGCGCAGGTCCATTTTTTGGAACCCATACCCGCAACCATTATTCTTACTCGCTTGGACCCGCTACCCGACCCGCAAGTACCTTATCCGCATCCCGGACCCGCTGACCATCAAGAATCAGGAAGTGCTGTCATTGTAAAAGTGACATCATTGGAAGTAGGCTTGATCAGAAAAATGGTGCCTGTGTCCCCCAATATAAGTAAAAAAAGGAAGATTTTTGTACTTACCGTTAAATCCTTTTCTCTTATCCTGGGGGACACAGGCACCATGGGGGATGAAGATCCTGCAGCTTGGAGAGCAGACACTAACATGTTAAACTTGACTCCTCCTCCTGCTGTGGGCTTCATCCCCTGCCTCCTCCTCCAATTTTTAGTTTCTCACCGAAGGAGGAGTAGATAACCCAGATTACCTAATAGAGAAGGAGTCTCCCAACCTTATAACATTGAAACTAGATTCTTAACAGATTTCAACCATATACATGTAGGCCCTTGAGGCTAAACTCTTGGTATAAAAAAAAAAACACAGGGAGGGAAGGCCTGTGTCCCCCAATGTAGGATAAGAGAAAAGGATTTAACGGCACCTATATTGGGGGACACAGGCACCATGGGGATGTCCCAAAGCAACCTAAGGGCAGGAACTAACCCCTTGATAGATGTTCAATGGATAACTGTTTGTAACAACTTCCTCCCAAAATTAGCCTCTGCTGACGCCAGTGTGTGCAACTTGTAGAAGCGCGTGAAGGTATGTAGGGAGGACCAAGTGGCGGCTCGACACACCTGCTCAGCTGATGCCTGATGTCAAACAGCCCATGAAGTGCTGATGGCACATGTAGAATGAGCGTGAACCTTGAAGGGAGGAGCTTTGCCCTTGACTGCGTAGGCTCTGATGATAGTGGACCGAATCCACTTAGCAATGGTCTGCAGCCATAACTATGAGGTCTGCGAACCATGCTCTTCGGGGCCAATAGGGGGTCACTAGGATGGTCTGAGTCTTGTCCCTTCTTATCTTCTTTATGACTCTTGGTAGAAGGGCAGACGTAGGCTAGGGAGCAATTCCAGTGAATTACTAGGGCATCCGCTGCCCATGCTTGTGGATCGACGCTTCTTGCTATGAACCTTGGGACCTTGTGGTTATATCTGGAGGCCATCAAGTCCACTTCCGGGTTGCCCCATTTGTTCATGATTAGCTGGAAAACTTTGGGGTGAAGGCTCCACTCGCCCTGATCTATCGTCTCCCTGCTTAGGTAGTCTGCCACCCAGTTGTCTACTCCTGGTAGATATACGGCCGATATTGCTGGAATGTTGAGCTCTGCCCACGATAATATCCTTTGTGCCTCTGCCAGGGCAGCCCGACTTCTGGTGGCTCCTTGGTGGTTTATGTAGGCCACCGCTGTCATGTTGTCTGACTGTACTCTCACTGGGCTCCCCTGTAGAAGCGTTGTCCAGTGTTCTAAGGAGTATAGGATTGCTCGAAGTTTGAGGATATTTGTTGGGAGGCGCTGCTACGCCTGGTTCCAAACGCCCTGGACCATCCGCAAGTCCAGCACTCCACCCCAACCCTTTAGACTTGCGTCTGTTGTTATCACTGTCCAAGTGTGATTGGGGAACAGCTTTCCTGACGTATCTGTTGAGGGTGGAGTCACCAGTCGAGGGAGAGTTTGACCTTCTAGATCGGTACCTGTCTGTACAGGTTCACGCAATCCTCTGATATCGCAGTAGTAGTTGTTGCAGGGGTCTAGTGTGGAGCTGTGCATAAGGTATTGTGGGAAATGATGCCATCATTGTCCCGAGGGCCCTAATGGCTGTCCGGAGGGGGGCCGTGTCGGTCCTCTTGAATATTCAGACACTGCTATGCAGAGTCCTGATTTTGTTCTATGGTAGGAAGGCTCTTCCCTTCCTGGAATCAAGTTTCATTCCCAGATATTCTATGTTCTGAGCAGGGATCAAATTGGATTTGTTGTAATTGATAATCCAGCCCAACTGGGTCAGGGTATGGATGACCTGAGAGGTGTGACTGCTTGCCAGGTCTCGAGAAGGAGCCTCTACTAACAGATCGTCCAAATAGGGTACGACTGTTATACCACTGAGTCTGAGCCCCGCTAGTGCTGCTGCCATGACCTTCGCGAATACGCGGGGAGCTGATGACAGGCAGAAGGTAAGAGCTACAAATTGCCAGTGCTCTCCCGCTGCATAAAATCTCAGGAATCTGTGATGATTTCTGTGAATGGGGATGTGAAGATAGGCGTCCTTTATGTCTATCACAGTCATAAACTCTTGACTCTCTATAGACATTAGTATGGACTCCATTTTGAAATGGCCAGTTCTTACAGTAAGATTGAGAGCCTTTAGATCTAGTACGGGTCTGTAAGAACCATCCTTTTTGGGGACGATGAAGAGGTTTGAGTAGAAACCCTGTTTCGTCTGTGGAACTGGTTGTATGACTCCGACTCTGCCAAGTCCTGAACAATCCTTAGGAACGCCAGTCTTTTGTTTTCCCCTTTGGGTAGACGGTAAATGAAAAATCTGCAAGGTGGGAGTTGTGACAAGTCTATCAAATATCCATGGGAAACTATTTGGAGAAACCACTGGTCTGTTACATGTCCACTGGTCTGTTACACCTCCTGAAAGGATTCCCAAGGCGGCAGCCTAAGGGAACGCGCCCAGGGGGTGGGCACACCTTCAGGAGGAGGTGGGTTTGTCCTGGGAGGACTTAAGTGCCTTGGAGGAGTTCCAGGTGGATCCCTGTCTGTTATGGTATCTCAGACGGGAACCGGTGTTGGTCTTTTCCGTTTGTGACTTGGTCCTCTGGCCTTGCTGAAAGGGACGAAAAAAGGGTCGTCGCTTAAAAGGAGGTCTCTTGGGCTTATTCTGGGGAAGTAAGGTGCTCTTGCCTCCTGTAGTCTGTGACATTATCTTATCCAGCTCTGCCCCGAATAGTTTGTTTTTACCTCGAAGAGAAGGCTGACAGGGACCTCTTCAGTCAGGTCAGCCGTCCAGGTCTTTAGCCAGAGAAAACGGCGAGCCACTATGGACTGTGCTGATGCTTTGGCCACCAGCTTTGCAGCATCTAGGGATGTATCACATATGTATGCGGGCTAAATTTTGAAGGCCAGCCAGTGAGAGGGAGAGCATGCACTAATTCTGAGTCAGAGCCAGCTAGAGAAGTAGAGGCCATGGTATGCTCGGCAGAGTGTGAGTGTGTACTAGTGGGGGTAAGAGGTCTACATGCTGTGCACACTGGATCAACAGAGGCTGTGAGAAATTTGGCCTTGTAGCTAGTACAAGCAAGGAAAGACACCTTAGGTGTAGGCCTTGCAGCTGCTGACTTTTTGGCTAGGACTGCCTCCTCTGATCGGTCAGTCATGTTGCCTATCCCTTCTACAGCTCCCTGTATGGGGGTAGTAGCAAAGGATATGAAGGTGAACTGTGCCTTGCGCTGTCTGTGAGACAGGAGAGGTGGCACGTTATGCCTGAGAAAGGGGTAGTAATGCCAAGGCTGTACTGTGTTCCCCTTAAAAGAAAAGCACTTGCCGGATCCGTAGAGCTGTGTATAACAGTCAAGGATCCTGCAGCTAGGAGAGCGAGAGACCGCAAGCCACAACCCCGCTGGAAGCAGAATAGCACGTGAGAGGCGCCAAATGTCCTAATATGGCGGCAGTGGGCGTGGCTAACCACGCGGCGAAGAGAGCACAAAGCGCGGTGGGAAGGGCCTCACTGCCGTTTCCTGCCTGCCGGGTCTGTCAGGGAAGGAAGCCAGCGTGCGCCGATACTGAAAAATCCCCTAGGGAGGGGCGACCGAGGACCGGTAGGAAGTCAGCGTGAGCGCTACTGGGGAGGA